>AWOL01S0033379.1:0-63223 GCA_000715115.1 Nicotiana otophora
GAGAGAGAGAGAGAGAGAGAGAGAGAGAGACCCTCTGCTCTCTTGACTGGAAGAAGACAATACATAACTGAATATAAAGTCCTGATAAGGAGGAATACTGTAACTTATGAAACTAGGATAATGTACATAAGTTCAAGAATACAAACTTCTCTTTATGCCTCGTTATGAAACTCATGTAGTTACGAGATCATGCCAAAATAAAGGAAAGGTTTAGACTTAACATACATTAACCTCGTTGAGTCCATAATAGCTTCCAAGCAACTCTTCAAATAACTCAACTCAGTCTACCATAGCATAAGGAGATTCAAAATTAGTGTTGAGTAAAGGCTAAGTCTATAACTTAAGCTAGTAACTCGTTTTATGTAAATTTGGGCAGCATCTCCCTTGTAACAAGGTCCTCCTCCACTACCATAAACCACCAACAACAACCAGAGAAATACAATAAGAACAACATCAACAATAGGGTACAAAATATTTTATTAACAAGTCGTCAACATATCATGACGAGCGGCAAGCTCATATTGAATCCCTTCAGCACTCTTCAACCCCGTTATCACCCCTTATAGACTTCTTACATTAACTTAACAGCATCATTAACATGATAATAAAGTCATTCATCAGTGATTCCATCCTTATACCATATATTTATAACAAAGGAAACCATCCACAATTCCAACTATCTTCAATTAGTAACTTTATTCACTAGTTCATGTCTAGTACATCCATTTAACTTTATCAACATTAAGATAAACGTAAGCATATGCAAGAACACAACATGATTTGTCCTAAAACAATACAAGTATTTCATGATATAGTCCTAAAACTACCCGGACATAGCATGATTTGTAGCTACGTACTGACTCTTGCACTTCGTGCGTACGTAGCACTCACAATTAGAAGCAAGTAGTAATTTAAAATACCTATGGGGTAAATTCCCTCTTATAAGGTTAGGCAAGAGACTTACCTCATCCCAAAGCTCACTTTCCGGTCACAAATTCACTCTAAAACCTCAAGTTGGTGCCGAAAAATCTGAAACTAGTCAAATGTTATATAAAATTTAATCAATATATACTCAAAAGTTCATAATTTAGATCCTAGAGTCATAACCCAACCCAAATTGAAAGATTCTTAAAATTCGTCCTCGGGCCCACATGCCCGAATTCCAAAACTTTTCGAAGATAAATAATATTCATAGCCTCATGAAATCAAATATATAATTTTTACTTAGTTCCATAACCAATTTCGTTGTCAAATCCTATTTTTATCAAAAACCTATGTTTTTCACAAATCCCATAAGTTTTCATAATTTTTCCATGTTTAATCTACCCAAAATCACCATCATTACTTGAAAATGGGTGGGAGTTACTTACCTTAGGATTTGATGAGAATCCCCCTCTAAAGTGCTCTCAAAATCTCCCAAGACTAAATGAAAATGTCACGCCCCAAACCTGAAGAGGCGTGGCCGGCACCTAGTACCATACTCGACCCGAGCGTACCTCTCTATAACTGTGAACTCTGGAGGGGTAACCCTCAACTTAGGCTGTTGAGGCCATATTCTGAATCGTCTGAAAATAACGCCTCTCTCATCTGTGGGGTAAACAAACCCAAAAGCTGATATATATAACTGTGCAGGCCGATGAAGCTGCCATGAACATCTACTGATATACAAAATATATAGGACTCGTCTACAAGCCTCTATAGATAACTGAACTATGNATATATAGGACTCGTCTACAAGCCTCTAGAGATAACTGAACTGTGTCATGGTCGGGACAGGGCCTCAACCTATCCATCAAACCTGTATATATAAAATGGACTCCAAGGACTAGACCTGGTAACTCCGAGAAAGTGGAGCTTACCAACCAAGTTGATGTTTGACTCTGTCTGCTGGGAGGGTCTGTCCAACTGTCAATCAGGACCTGCAAGCATAAAATGCAGCCTCCCCGGCAAAAGGGACGTGAGTACGAAATAATGTACTAAGTATATAAGGCAACAGAATAACTCAAAGCTGAAATTGAACTGATAATATAATAACTGAAAGTAACTGGGAGTCAAAGATAATCTGAAGATATGCTTACCTGCTGATACCGACTCAACTCTCTCAATATAGTAAGTAAAATAGCTTTCCGGCCTTATAAGGCTCGGTATGTGTAGCTGCTCTGCCGTAGTAGGCTCCTCATAGGCGCTCGGCCATACTAGGCTCTGTATCTCGTCCATTTTGGGATCGCTCATAGGCGCTCGACCACAGTAGGCTCGGTATATAACTTACCATCTGATCAGAGGTTTCTCAATAGGGGCCTGCCCGTCGATTATAATTCGATGGTGGTGAAAATACTGTAATATTATATATATATATATATATAGAGAGAGAGAGAGAGAGAGACCCTCTGCTCTCTTGACTAGAAGAAGACAATACTTAACTGAATATAAAGTCCTGATAATGAGGAATACTATAACTTATGAAACTAGGATAATGTACATAAGTTCAAGAATATGACCTTCTCTTTATGCCTCGTTATGAAACTCATGTAGTTACGAGATCATGCCAAAATAAAGGAAAGGTTTAGCCTTAACATACATTAACCTAGTTGAGTCCTTAATAGCTTCCAAGCAACTCTTCAAATAACGCAACTCAGTCTACCATAGCATAAGAAGATTCAAAATCACTGTTGAGTAAAGGCTAAGTCTATAACTTAAGCTAGTAACTCGTTTTATGTAAATTTGGACAGCATCTCCCTTGTAACAAGGTCCTCCTCCACTACCATATACCACCAACAACAGCCAGAGAAATACAATAAGAACAACATCAACAATAGGGTACAAAATATTTTATTAACAAGTCGTCAACATATCACGATGAGCGGCAAGCTCATATTGAATCCCTTCAGCACTCTTCAACCCCATTATCACCCCTTATAGACTTCTTACATTAAATTAACAGCATCATTAACATGATAATAAAGTCATTCATCAATGATTCCATCCTTATATCATATATTTATAATAAAGGAAATAATCCATAACTCCAACTATCTTCAATTAGTAACTTTATTTACTAGTTCATGTCTAGTACATCCATTTAACTTTATCAACATCAAGATAAACTTAAGCACATGCAAGAACACAATATAAATACCTCCTACAGTAGCTTCAAGTCGAAGTTATATTTAGCTTACAATAGCCCTCAATGGCAATACAACACCATAGAAGTGACTTAAGCTAATCCAAGATTTATCTTATAATTTATCTTCCTAACAACTTAACCAACATACAAGAAATCTTAAGCACAATTAGTAGTTTGTTATACTCACCTTATCCAGTAGCAACAACTTGAAATTTCAGCCAAACACAGCCCACTACTATCTCCAACGACAACACAACCTCAAAGAGGCGTTGTTCTTCACTAGAACTAACTTTTGATGTTGAAATATGGTGTAATCCACTTGCAAGACTTGAAATAACCTAGAGTTGATATGAAAACCTTGGGAGAGTATTTTACAGAACTTAAACCACTTAAAACAACCTCCCACACGAGCTGCAACCACCCAAACATCAGCAACAACAAGAAGAACAAGAAACTTACTAGTGCAACGGGATTTCCGACACTTGATTTGTGTTGTTTGCCCTTTGTTCGGGTCTTGGATCATGAGAGAACCTTGAGATAGTATTTTTAGGTGTCTAGGGTCTAAAGATACTGAAACATAATGAGTTAAAACGGGGTTTAGGCATCTTATATATATATATATATATCAATATATCTCAACCGCCATTGTGGGTCCCATAGAGAGCTGCTTGGCGCAGTCTCGCGAAAACACGAATATATATCTACTCTGATGTTGTATCGATGAATGTTTTAATGCGTTAGAAACTAAACTCATAGATATTAAATTTTGTAGGTAGATCACCGCATAATTCGAAGTAGATTAGGAGAAAATCGCATCTATATTTGACCTAATTTTCAGTACATTTGCGAATGTAACTTGTGATGACCTTTGCTAACTTTTGTTCCACAACTTGCTTGACTTAAAAACATAACACATGACTATCATACGACTAAAATAACTCATAACATAACCTCCTTATCTTGTTAATCACCCTAGTCTCATCACAAAAGTAAACGTTATAACATTCTCAACTTGTCGACATTCGAAAAAACTTATTTTCTTCAATTTGTTTTGCTTCTTAGCCTTTCAACCCTCTTGGTACTTGTTATCCATGATCTTAAAGAATTTTAATCTCCAAGGTAATATGACTCACTTGCTTTATGTACTCTCAAATATGATCTTATTTCTGAGCTTATATCAATTGACTTACGAATACTCTTTCGTACGAAGATATGGGGTGTAACAGAAAATGTGAGGAAAAAGGTGTCCCGTAATAAAAGCCCTTGCACCAGTCGCAGATGTCGCATTTGCGATATCTGGTTCGCAAATGCGACGGTCGCAATTGCGACAAAAGAATCACAATTGCGAAGTCTGATCAATTTTGCCAAGGCCGCATTTTCGATCAAGAGCTTCGCAAATGCGAAGTGTGGCTAATCGCAAAAGCAAAGGAAAAGCTCGCAAATGCATGTCCTGCCTGGCCCAGGCTTCATCGCAATAGCGAAGCCCACCTCACAAATGCGAAAGAAAACCTCGCATTTGCGATACCTGAGGCACCAGCAAAAAAAAAAACTTGAAAGCTCAAGTTCTTCCATCCCTCCAAACGTGTCCGAAACTCACCTGAGCCCTCGGGGCTCCATACCAAATATCCACACAAGTCTAAAAATATCATACGAACTCGCTCGCGCGATCGAAACACTGAAATAATATTTAGAATCAACGAATCAGACGCCAAAACCCATGAATTAAATCATGAAACTCAAGAACTTCTAAAAACACTTTTGCGTGTCCGATTCCTATTAAATCAACTCGGAATGACGACGATCAGTATGACTTACTCTACTTGCAAGCTAGCCCAGATATATATTGATGAGATAGTGCGCCTACAAGAATTCGTTGGTATAAGCGCCCCAATAAGATATCAAAATTTAGACCAAAAGCGCCAAATTTTGCGTACAAGTCATAAATCACCATAGAGAACTATTCCCAGGCTCGTAATCCCAAACGGACCTCGATAACACCAAAACCTACTCCGAACCAAACGTAAAGAACTTGGAAACCTTCAATGCGCCAACTTCCAATATTAAGCGCTGAAACGTTCTCGGGTCATCCGAAACTCGATCCAAATACGCGCCCAAGTCCAAAATCATCATACAAACCTATTGGGACCACAAAATCCCTGTTTCGAGGTCGTTTACTCAAAATGTTGACTAAAGTCAAAATTAACCATTATAAGCCACAAATAAGGAACTAAGCATTCTGATTTCAACTCGAACCCTTCCAAACCTGAACCAACTATCCCCGCAAGTCAATAAACAGTAAAAGCACATATGGGGAGTCTTAATTAGGAGAACGGAGACCTAAAAAGAAAAACTACCGGTCGGGTCGTTACACTTTCTTTTTTTATATTTGTAACAACCCAACCCTTTGATTTTAGTACTTACACTTTATTTTCAATATTAATATTAAAGAATATTAAACATGACATACTGTGATATGTCTTGTTTGAGCATATTAGACTATATTATTTTAACAAAATTCTTACTAACTCTTTATTTTTCATCTCAAATTCAAATAAGTCTTATTCTTCTTTATTTTTATTTTTTTTCTTTTTATTATTTGCTTATAGTTATTGTATTATTCATTACCTAATATTGTTATATTATTATGTGATATTTTATTATCTTACCAATTGACTTAATGTCTTGCTTATTACTTTTTTAATAATCACCGATAAATATAATTTTTTTCATGAAATTAATTTTTCTTACACTTTTATCCTATTACTCGGAACTCTTTTATTGTTTAAATCTAATAATAATAATTTTTAAGTTATTATTTAATTTTTATTTATAAATTATTTCAAAGTATAAGTATCCTCACACTATCTCTATTTTCCTATTTATACATTCTCTTCCATACTATGAAATTTAAATTAGTTTTTTACATTAATATTTTACCTGTAATCAAAATTACATCATATTTATTTTAAATTGTAACTTTGGATTATTCTAAAATATTAATACATACGTTCTTTGATTATTATGTTTCGAATCTATTGAGTTTTCTTATAATTGTTTATTGTATTGTATGCAATTAACTTTTTTTTTATGGAGAATTTGCCTCTCATAATGGACCTAAATGGCTCAAATTCAAGTTAGTCAGGCATGTGAGTTCATGTAACAGAAGCCTAAGAAAATATATTAAAAGAAAATCATGGTCTACTACAAAGCAAAAAGTGAGTGGGAATGGTTATAATTAGCGCCCGAGGCAAAATGAATTTTAACATACCAATTATATGCATTGACGAAAAGGAATTGATGATGTTAGAAAATGAAACTCCTTTTTCCCATTATATATACAATTCTCTCATTGAGAATTTGCCTATTATGACATGAACGTTGGGCCATCATCAGAGCTGAGGCTCTTCATTCAAACAACAGGGTCGAGATCATCTTGGGCTGCATACCCTACGAAGCCCTTGCATTTAATAAAGAAACAAAACGCCTAAAGAATCCGGGTACTAAGAGTAGAAATGGCGTGGTATAGCCACTTTTTTAAGTGGTATTTATTTTTTAGCCGGTATTTTTAATATTGAGCAAAAATAGCCACTACTCTATTAAAATGGTACGAAAAGTCTTTTTTACCTTTCTTCATGAGTGATGTGTAAATAAGGACATGGTGTCCTTAACTTCATGAGTGATGCGTAAAATATTAAGGACACCGTGTCCTTAACATTTACAATGCACATATGAAGTTAAGGATATGATGTCCTAAAGTTTAACAACAGAAGTTGCAAATACAAGTTAATGATATTATGTCCTTAACATTTACATTGCACGCATGAAGTTAAGAAAACCATGTCCTTAACATTTACACTGCACATATGAAGTTAAGGACATGATGTCCTAAAGTTTAACAACAGAAGTTGCAAATACAAGTTAATGATATTATGTCCTTAACATTTACATTGCACGCATGAAGTTAAGAAAACCATGTCCTTAACATTTACACTGCACATATGAAGTTAAGGACACTATGTCCATAATATTTATATTGCACATATGAAGTTAAGGACATGATGTCCTAAAGTTTAACAATAGAAGTTGCAAATACAAGTTAATGATATTATGTCCTTAACATTTACATTGCACACATAAAGTTAAGGACACTATGTCCTTATTTTTTACACATCGCTCATGAAGTTAAGGACATTGTCCTTAACATTTACATTGCACACATGGAGTTAAGGACACCATGTCCTTAACATTTACACTGTACATATGAAGTTAAGGACACGATATCCATAATATTTATACATCACTCGTAAAGTTAAGGACACCATGTTCTTAGCATTTATACTATACATATGAAGTTAAGGACATGATGTCCTAAAGTTTAACAACAGAAGTTGCAAATACAAGTTAATGATATTATGTCCTTAACATTTACATTACACACATGAAGTTAAGGACACCATGTCCTTAACATTTACACTGCACATATGAAGTTAAGGACATGATGTCCTAAAGTTTAACAACAGAAGTTGCAAATACAAGTTAATGATATTATGTCCTTAACATTTACATTACACACATGAAGTTAAGGACACCATGTCCTTAACATTTACACTGCACATATGAAGTTAAGGACATGATGTCCTAAAGTTTAACAACAGAAGTTGCAAATACAAGTTAATGATATTATGTCCTTAACATTTACATTACACACATGAAGTTAAGGACACCATGTCCTTAACATTTACACTGCACATATGAAGTTAAGGACATGATGTCCTAAAGTTTAACAACAGAAGTTGCAAATACAAGTTAATGATATTATGTCCTTAACATTTACATTACACACATGAAGTTAAGGACACCATGTCCTTAACATTTACACTGCACATATGAAGTTAAGGACATGATGTCCTAAAGTTTAACAACAGAAGTTGCAAATACAAGTTAATGATATTATGTCCTTAACATTTACATTACACACATGAAGTTAAGGACACCATGTCCTTAACATTTACACTGCACATATGAAGTTAAGGACATGATGTCCTAAAGTTTACACATCACTCATGAAGTTAAGGACAATATGTCCTTAACATTTACAATTAACACATGAAGTTAAGGACACCACGTCCTTAACATTTACACTGCACATATGAAGTTAAGGACATGATGTCTTAAAGTTTAACAACAAGAGGTGCAAATACAAGTTAAGGACATTATGTATTTAACATTTACATTGCATACATGAAGTTAAGGATACCATGTCCTTAACATTTACACTATACATATGAAGTTAAGGACATGATGTCCTGAAGTTTAACAACATAAGTTGCAAATACAAGTTAATGATATTATGTCCTTAACATTTACATTACACACATGAAGTTAAGGACACCATGTCCTTAACATTTACACTGCACATATGAAGTTAAGGACATGATGTCCTAAAGTTTACACATCACTCATGAAGTTAAGGACAATATGTCCTTAACATTTACAATTAACACATGAAGTTAAGGACACCACGTCCTTAACATTTACACTGCACATATGAAGTTAAGGACATGATGTCTTAAAGTTTAACAACAAGAGGTGCAAATACAAGTTAAGGACATTATGTATTTAACATTTACATTGCATACATGAAGTTAAGGATACCATGTCCTTAACATTTACACTATACATATGAAGTTAAGGACACCATGTCCTTAACATTTACACTATACATATGAAGTTAAGGACATGATGTCCTAAAGTTTAACAACAGAAGTTGCAAATACAGGTTAATGATATTATGTCATTAACATTTACATTGCACACATGAAGTTAAGGACACCATGTCTTTAACATTTACACTGCACATATGAAGTTAAGGACATGATGTCCTAAAGTTTAGCAGCAGAAGGTGCAAATACAGGACACTTTGTCCTAAATATTTACACAACATTCATGAAGTTAAGGACATGATGTCCTAAAGTTTAGCAGCAGAAGGTGCAAATACAGGACACTTTGTCCTAAATATTTACACAACATTCATGAAGTTAAGGACATGATGTCCTAAAGTTTAGCAGCAGAAGGTGCAAATACAGGACACTTTGTCCTAAATATTTACACAACATTCATGAAGTTAAGGACACCATGTCCTTAATATTTACGCAATACCTATGTCTAGCACAGGGGTATTTTTGTCCGGCGGGTAAAAACTTATTAAGCACTGGCTAAAGAGTAAATACATTTAAAACAGTAGCTAAAAAGTAAAGACATCTCTAATCAATGGCGATTTGTGCACTTCCCCCCAGGTGAGTTACAAACTACATTCTAATCTTCTACTACTTGGGAACAAAAATGTCGACTAGTGGTAAAAAAATAGTTATCCACTCATATTATTGACCAAAAAATAGGTTGGATAATGAACTTTTTAAAAACGGATTAAATATGGATAAGAATCATATTATCCGTTTAAAAAATGGTTAACCAATGGATAACTAATGAGTTTAACTTTTACATTTGTAAAGCCTCAAATTGGGGGTTATTTAATTTTGAAAGACTATAAATTCTCCCAAAAATGATCATATTCAAGAAAGTATGGATAATATGAATATCCATATTACCTGTATGGGTCAAAATCTGCCTTTAGAATATTTAAGACAAGATAATATTAAGGGTAGAGTTCTCAAGTCGGCGTTGGTTGAGATGACCCAAGAAGCAGCAAAATCCATGGTCGAAGAGTCGATGAGGGTCGTAGTCGAGATGTCAACAAGGGTCGAGGTCAAGGTCGAGTATCATTGATAGAGTTGTAACGGCTAGTTTTCAAGATAGGATATTAAAAGAGAATATTCTATTGGATATTCTCTACATTTGTACTATTAGGGTTTAATAGGGGCATGTGATATTCATTTGTAAAAAATACACTTTGACTAAAAATTCTCTCTCTCTCTCTCTCTCTATCTCTCTCTCCCTCTCTCTCTCTCTCTCTCTCTCTCTCTCTCTCTCTCTCTCTCTCTCTCTCTCTCTCGTTAAGATACAAACACCATATTTTCACTAAGATTCTTGTTCATACTATTCCATCAGATCCGAGAATAACTCAAAATATCCAAGGATTTGTCTGTCATTCATCATTGTCAGGAGGAACATCCACATATTCCATCATTTATTGGATGAATCATTCCTCCTATTTCTTTAAATATTATTTATTGTCATTTATTATTATTGAATGCTACATTATTGTTCTTGTTTTCTAGAACAGTTATTACACGTTATTGCCATTGTTTGACCGAACCCATCTAACATTTACTGCATCTTTGAAAACTTCATGTAGGGATATTATTGCTAATTAAGATTAACTCTAAATCATATAAATTTAATTATTTGAACCAAGATTTATATTTTTTGGTCAAATAATTTGGCGTCGTCTGTGGGGATTTCTTAGTTAAACTTTTAGTTTCCTCTAGATCTACAATTAGCACAGGTCACTAACGTAAAAAAGAAACAAGACCTTCTTTCTTTGTGTACACAAAATCCAACATGAAAGGTAACCGAGAAGAAAGGACGAGAATAACAAGTGACCTCCCAACTAATCTCATAAACGTCATCAACAAAAGTTGTGAAACGGCATACGAGGGCATGATGCCCAGTGTATCCCCTAGATGAGATGGGTCACCGCCCCCACACTGCAACATAACAAAATCCCGTAGTAAAGGAGCCTCCACATCTGTGGAGGAAGGCACGCCCCCAGTTGTGAAAAAACTCCTCAAAGCATGGCTAACTGGCATGCTAATAAGCATCCTTAACAAGCCCGCTCAGGGCATGACTGCAGAAAATGCAAGGACTTGCACGATACAACAAATAGATGAGCAATGCAAATAACCCTTTCCTCCAACGACAGGTATTACTCACAATGTCATTAATAGTGAAGGTGACAACGCCCTCGCATCCATTCTAAAAGGGATGGAATAAATGGAGAATGAAAATAATGCGTTTCGAGATGAAATGAAAGAACACCAAGAAAGGGTTGACATAATACCGGGCACTCCTAAGTTGTTGCTGAAGAGGGACGCTGACCGGTTCGTCAAGCAGCCTCTGATGAAGCAGACCCACATGCTATACCAAAGACCTTCAAAATGCCACCCTACCTCAGGTTTATGTCGGCACGACAGACCTTGAAGATCACATGACTTATTACGTCATTGCCGTAAAAGGCAATGATCTTGCCAAAGAACAAGTATCTTCTATTTTGCTAAAGAAGTTTAGCGAAACGCTCACAGGAGGGGCATTAACATGGTATTCGCAGATACCAGCACACTCAATAGAAACTTTCGAGGAAATTATCAATAGATTCATAAAGGCCCATGCTGGAGCCAAGAAGGCCGAGGCAAGAGTGAACGACATATTTGCTATTAAGCAGTCCCTGGGAGAGAGACTAAGGGACTTCCTCGCCCGGTTCAACCGAGTAAGGATGATTCTGCCAAATGTATCGGAAGGGACGGTGGTCGCAACCTTTCATAACGGGATGGACATAGATGGTTCGAGAGCAACTAAAAAACTATTGAATCAGTTGATGAAGTATCCCCTAACCACTTGGGACGAAATCTACAATACTTATTGTGTCGAGGTCTGTGTAGATGAGGATGACCTCAATGAACCAATTCACTGACTAACCTCGGTACAAGCCGAATCAAGAAGAGATCGAAGAGACAACTCCAGAATAAATCATCCAATTTCGCGACTTAACAAGGAACGACATCAATAATATATCAGGATGGACATTGTGCCCTCCCCTGCTACGAAGAAGGTCCGTTCAGACCAAGGACAGGAACTCATCAGAACAACATGGGTATGGCTCTCATGTTATCTGCTCACAGTTTTTGTGTGTCACCTACAGAGATAGTCTATGCTCTGGAGAAGCTCGGACCGAAAGTGAAGTGGCCAATTGCATCGCCACTCTATCGAGGTTCATCTCACTGTCGTCGGATAGGTGCCATAAATTCTTCGGCGTACTCAAGAAATATAACGGCCTTGAGTGGACTTCTGAATGCCTCTAGGCCTTGCGAGAACTAAAGGCATACCTATTATCTCCGTCTCTACTTTCCAAACCCGAGCCGGGGAAACGTCTCCTCGTCTATCTGGCCGTATCCGAGGTAGCTCTAACCCCACTCTTAATTCGAGAAAACAAAGGTACGAAATCTCTCATTTGTTATATTAACAAAGCCTCGTTGACGCCGAGACGAGGTACCCTCACCTCGGAAAGTTGGCTTTGGCCTTAGTCATAGCTTCACGAAAGCTTAGACCATATTTCCAATGTCACCCCAGCGCGGTCGTCATGACCTTCCCCCTCAGAAGCATTTTACAAAAACCCGAATTAACGGGAAGGCTGGCCAAGTGGGCCATTAAGTTGAGTGAACACGATATCACTTATCAGTCGTGAATGGCAATAAAATCACAAGTACTCACCGACTTCGTAGCCGGCTTCAGCGCAAAGATAGTGCCTAAAGTCGAAAGGGAATCAGTCCAGACATCCCTCCAAACACAAGACCTTTGGGTCCTATACACCGATGGCGCATCCAACGTGTCGGGGTTCGAACTGGGACTCGTACTCGAAGTCCCAACAAGCGAAGTGATTCGCCAGTCCATAAAGTGCCCGGATATGACTAACAATAAGGCCGAGTATGAGGCCGTAATTGCAGGTCTGAGACTAGCACTCAAATATAGAGCAAAACGATTAAAAATATGCTGTGATTCCTAGCTCGTAGTCAATCAAGTCACGGATTTCAAATCAAGGAACAAAGGTTGCAAAAGTACCAGACCGAAATCAGCAAGATACTACTTGAGTTCGAAGATTGTCAGCTCGACCAAATCCCACGAGCACAGAATATCGAGGCAGATAGCCTTGCCAAACTAGCTGCAGCCACCAAAAACATCACAACCAGAGACAAACGTGGTCCATTTCCTCAACTCATAAATAGACCAAGTCGGGGTAAGAGCCATAAACTTAACTTGGGACTGGCGCAATCGTATTGTAGCATACCTGCATGACGACACACTCCCTAGCGACAAAAACGAGGCCAAGAAACTGAGAATGCAAGCGGCTAGGTACAATATCCTCCGCAGTGATCTGTACAAGAGAACATACAGCGGCCCTCTAGCGAAGTGCTTGGGCCTGAACCAAATGTAGCGCGTCCTTGAAGAAGTTCACGAAGGCCATTGTGGGGCCTACTCCCACAACCAAGCACTGGTCAGATGCCTCATACAGGCAGGACATTACCGACCCACCATGATAAAGGATGCCACAGGCTTCGTAAGGCGATGCGAGCAGTGCCAAAAGTACTCCCCAATGATTCAACAAGAAGGCGAACATCTCCACTCAGTCACATCCCCTTGGTTGTTCATCGAATGGGGAATAGACATCGTGGCCCCCCACCAACAGGGCGAGGTAATATACGGTTCCTTTTGGTTTTAACTGACTATTTCTCTAAGTGGGCGAAAGAAGGACCATTCGCCCAAATACGGGAACAAGAAGTAATCACCTTTATATGGAGAAACATCATGTGCCGATTCGGCCTTCCCCAAAAAACCCAACTATGACAACGGACCCCAGTTCACAGGAAAGAAAACCACAGAATGCTTCGAAAAATGGCATATCAAGAGGATACTCTCGACCCCGTATCACCCCGCTGGTAACGGACAAGTAGAATCATCCAACACGTTAACACTAAATATCATGAAGAATAAGCTAGAAGATGCCAAGGGACAGTGGCCGGAAATACTTCCATAAGTATTGTGGACCTACCAAACAACTCTGAAAACAAGCACAATAGAGACGCCCTACTCCCATGAGA
This sequence comes from Nicotiana otophora, assembly GCA_000715115.1. NCBI lineage: Eukaryota > Viridiplantae > Streptophyta > Magnoliopsida > Solanales > Solanaceae > Nicotiana > Nicotiana otophora. The sequence goes on from AWOL01S0033379.1 coordinate 13,957, forward strand.
ACGGCACGAGTAACGACGAGGGCATAAGGCAAGAACTCGGTGAAATTGACGAATGAAGAGATATGGCCTACATAAGAATGGTCGCCCAAAATTAACAAGCATAACGTTAATACAACAAGAAAGCAAAGGTCAAGCCACTCAAAGTCGGGGACTACGTACTGAAAGCTAAAACTCAAGCGAGGAAAGATCGCAGGGAAGGCAAGATGAGAACAAATTGGGATGGTCCATATAAAATCACAGCCGAAGCAAACAAAGGTTTGTTCCAATTAGAGACAATGGAAGGAAAGCTACTACCAAACAATTGGAATATCAGCCACCTCAAATACCTCAACTTCTGAGAGAAAAAGTGTCTTCCAAGTCGTACTCTTTTTTCCCTCACTTGAGTTTTGTCCCATTTGAGTTTTCTCAAGGAGATTTTTAATGAGGCGGCGAAGGGAACGTTTCGAGTCGAAGTACATGAAGGCAGGGTCGTGGTTAATATTTCATTGCTCGACCTCTCACTATTCTCCAGATTTACGAATGAAGGGACTAGATAGATCGGGACTGGGACCGGAACGCTAGCCAACACCCAAAAATCTATAAATTTCTCCAAGCATATAACAAAAGCAACAATTCCTAGGCAATGAACTTTACACTTATCAGCACACCTTTCTCGCATTCAGGTTAGTTCGACCTCGCTCGAACTAACACTTACCGGCCCTCGGCCGCAACTTAAATAAAAGGTTATGTTCGACCTTGCTCGAACTAACACCTACCGGCCCTCGGTCGCAACTTAAATAAAAGGTTATGTTCGACCTTGTTCAAACTAACACCTACCGACCCTCGGTCGCAACTTAAATGAAAGGTTATGTTCGACCTTGCTCGATCTAACACCTACCGGACCTCGACCGCAAATTAAATGAAAGGTTGTATTCGACCTTGATTGAACTAACACCCATTGTCCCTCGGTCGCAACTTAAATGAAAGATTATGTTCGACCTCGCTCGAACTAACACCTACTGGCCCTCGGCCGCAACTTAAATGAAAGGTTATGTTTGACCTTTCCCAACTAACACCTACCGGCCTTCGGCCGCAACTAAAATGAAAGGTTATATTCACCTCGCTCGAACTAACACCTATCGGCCCTCGGTCACAACTTAAATGAAAGGTTATGTTCGACCTTTCCCAACTAACACCAACCAACCCTCTGCCACAACTTAATAAAATGATATGTTTGACCCCACTCGAACAAACACCTATCAGCCCTCGGCCACAATTTAACAAATGTTCATGACCAAACAATTCAATGCCATCGACCATATCTCAACATGCAAAAAAGGAAAAAAAAAAAGAAGAAGAAGAAGCAAACAACGCGTAATCGGCTCCAAGGCCACGACCAGCAAAAAGACAACACCAACGAAGGAAAGAGAAAAGGAAGCCAAACAACATAAGCAAAAAACATACAAGTACAGAAAATAAACCACACGAAAGGAAGCAGATACAGAGAACAACTTTGGCATTTCATACTTAAACATTTTTTACAAAGGCTCGTGAAGACGCCGGCAAAAATACACAAACGTTTACAAAACAAGGAAGAAGAAAACCTATTGATCGCCACCATCATGATCTTCTGTGCATTCACCGCCTTGGCCACCTAAGCCCTCACTATCTTGATCCCTCTTGCCAACATCGCCTTCGCCCTCCGGATAAGCGGTATCATACCAGGAGTCCTTCGCAAGTTGAGCTACACCCTCATCGTCACCTTCGTCAGCCTCAGTCGTAGTGGGATCATACCCACAAGTGACTCGAGCTTCAAGAGCATTCACACGAACACCTTCAAGGGCAGCATCAAAGACATACCTCGCCGCATACAAATCTCGAACGATATCTAACTGGGCCTCGACATGAATGTACTCCTCATATAAATCCCGAGGAATGTTGGGAAAATTCGAAGTGCAGGAAAAGGGCGTTTGTGCTAGTAATTGGGCCTTCTCGACCTCCAAAGCAACCAGTCGATCATGGAGAACAGAGGTCTTTCTTTCCAACTCCCTGATCCTTTCATCGAGCCGTTCATCCTTGAGTCTAGCCGTCGTTAAATCATTCTCCTACTCATAACGAAGAGCTCAAATCACCACCTCAAAGGACTCCGCCTTATTTAGAGCCTCCGACCGTGCCGACTTTTCCTTCTCTATCTCCTCCACTTTTTTGGCGACCTCACCTCCAAGGGTTTCTAACCTGAATTGGCACTCCTTGAGCTGATCGCACAATGCGACTACCTGAGCTTAGAGGTCACTGCACTAAACCTCGGCCCCCTTGCGGAGCTCGACCTATTCTTCTCTGCTCCTCAGCATCCCCTCCAGGATGCGATACTTCCCCATTATCCGCACCAGCTCCTCGTCCCTGGCCTTCAAATCTTCCCTTAGTTGGCGCATATCACCGCCTTCACGGAGCTGACACCGCAACTCCCGATATTTTTCAAGGACACTGACGTACTTGTCCCTCAACTTCATATATATATCTTTGCGCCTTTGCTCCCTACGAGCACTCTCAATCTCTAGGACAGCCATCTACAAAGCAAGCAATGAAAATTTAGAGACAACAAAAGATCATAACTAAGGAAAAATAACCAATACCAGATATGTTTACTCGAAGGGCGAGGCTGGCAATATTGTTCGACAAGTCGCGGTCATTTATACTCTTGATGGACGTTGTTTTAATCTCAGAGCTTAGATAATCTTCTCGGAATCCACGAGAAGATTACGGTTCATCGAGATCATAATAGTTCTCGAAGCCCCTTACAACCTCACTTCGAGCTGAGTGAGCCCCTCGTCAATCATCCTCAGATCTTCTGCATCCATGTCAGAATCAGATCTGACATCCTCATCAGCACTGGCCTCGCCTCTATCATCTGCCAAAGGAGGTGCATCCGCCGCAACACCAGAAGACGAGGCCTTATCACGTCCTGGAACATAAGGGCCATGACGGCTCTTCACGTCTTCGACCGCATCCTCAGTAGATCGAACATCCATATCTTCCAGCCCAACGACTTTGAGATTAGCCTCCGAGATCTCCCCGATGATCACTGTGGTCATCTCCCGAAGGTTAAAGCTGCAATCTCTTACATCAGCAACCATCGATCCCACTCCCACGACGTCTACGACCCTCCTCTTGTGAGGCATCAAGTCCCCATCATCAAGTAACAGTTCATCTTCTTCATCTATGAGACTGTACAAATGAGAAATCAAAGGCTCTTTTGGCCAAAGTTTCTATGGCTGAAGAAGGAATAAACACCGGCGCGGCAACAGAAGGGATTGAGACACGAACATGATCAATCGTAGTCATATAAGGGGCAGGAGCCGAGGACGCATTAGATTTTCTCTTACGGATGGAGGGTGCGGGAGCTCTAGACCTCCTTGCATTTCCCATGGCCAAAGCTGAGAAAAACACAAGGAGAGAGGAAAGTCAGCAAAGGTGAACAAAAGGAAAAGAAACCTGAGATGCCAACAATAAGAGGAACTTACCGGTTGAAAGGGGAGCAGGTCCAAACTTCTTTAAGATACTCGACCACTCACAAATCCCTACAATATGAGGAAGAATTCGACTAACCCAATCGGAAATGTCGGCGACCGAAGGAGGAGGCAAAATCTTGGCCACACGAGTAAGGGACAAGAAGTCAAAACCCACGATCGGGCACAAGGAAAAATCAAATACCTACAGGGAGATTTAATACTTATGAGTATAATTCCAAGTCTCTGGGAAACCGTCGACATTGGCCACCACGTCTTTGGTTTTGACGAAGGAGAAATTGAACCAGAATTGGTGGTTGGCCTTGTCATCCATCTTTACCACCAAGCACTTACCTCCTCGGTGGTGAAGATCTACCATCATCCCCCTATAAAAGCTAGGGGCAAAGATATGTATCAAATGTCGAAGCGTCAGTTCGACCCCGGCTAGCTCGGCGAATTTGGTGAATATCCGTATAAGTTTGTAAATGTACGACGCGAGCTGAGCCGTGCAAATTTCGTAATAATGGCACAATTCTTTCGCCAACGGAAGAAGAGGGAGAATGTAGCCGACTTGGAATGGGTAGGCATGGAAGGCGCAGTACCCAGGACAGTAAATCTACACAAAGTCCCACCCAGCCGGAATCAACTCAACATGGTTGGGAATACTAAATTTATCACTAAGCTCTTCCAATTCCTTCATGGTCATTGATAAGTGGGGATTTTGTCTACTTATTAGTGTCTTTTAGCTTTCGTTTTAGTCCAAAGGCGTTTAATTATGTTCCCGAAAACCTATACAATATGCTTAATTGCAGGATTATTGAAAAATGAGTCACTAAGATGAAATCTAACTCATGAAGGAGTGATCTGAACTCAAGAACAAAATAGGCACATAAGCTCAAAGTGTGGACCGTAGAATATCATCTGCGACCGCAGATTGTGAAGGCAAGCTTATCAGAGACAAGTGCAAAGTGTGGTCCGCACATGAAATGTGTGGCCGCAGAAGCTAAGCAAGATCTGAAGTTTAGAGAGTTCTCATTTCAAGCTAAAAGGAAGTGCGGGCCGCACATTCTCATTTCAAGCTAAAAGGAAGTACGGACCGTACAATTATTGTGCGGCCACAACTTCATTTGTACGGTCCGCACAAGAGCTATGTGCGGACGCACTCAGAAATGTACGGACCGCAAAAAGAGAGAGATGCGGCTGTGGTTCAGAATTATGTGTCCGCAGAAGTCCAATCCTGCCAAGATGAAGAAAAGTGCAGACCGCACATGGAATTGTGCGGCCGCAGAACCTCCGGAAGGGCAATTTTGTCCAAACCAGCACTGTATAAATAGAATAGTTTCACTGTTTTAGGGCAAAGTTTGTAAGTTTTGACATCAGCACCGTTTACTTTGCTCCTTTTAGTAGTTTTAGCTATTTTGAGCTTTTTGAATATTAGTTTTATCATTTTAGTCATTAATATGGTTTTAATTATCACTTCTTCTTCTTTATCTTGTAATTTAAGCATGAGTATCTAGATTTTCACTAGGGTTGTGACCCAACCCTAGTGTGTGAACTTGATGGGTATTTGATTTATTGCTTGTTTATGGTTGAGTGTTGATTATCTAGCCTTGTTTTTGCTTTTAATTAAAGATTTAATGGTTGCAAACATTATTTCATGCCTAATTGACTGGGTCTCTACTTGAGAAAGAGAAACTTAGTCTAGGAAAACTTGGTTAGCAAGGAATTGGGTCAAGTGATAAATTGATAAACCCAATTAAAGGGTTGAATCTAGAGATAGTAAAACCCGACTTGAGCTTATTATCAACTGCTTTGTTCAATACCCATTTGGACTTGAGAAAACCAAATTGGACTTTAGGTGTGTTTTTGGAATATCTTCTTTTTCTTCCTTGTTACTAACGTGTGAGTATTGTAGGTGCAATCATGGCAAACGACGAGTTTGGAAATATAGCCGTAGGAGGGAGGGGGTGGACGTTGATGATGATGCAATGGATGAGGTCCCTCTTGAACCTCAAGCCAATAGACGAGGTCGACCGCCTCAATACAATATGCTTGTTCCACCCCTACCTCCACCACGAGCGGCTCCACACCGGGTGTTGCTGAATGAAGGGTATGCAAGTGCTATAGTCCCACACCGTATTAGGACGAGCAACTTTCAAATAACCAATGTGATCTTCACTTTGCTCGAGCAACGAGGGTTCTTCACCAGTGCATCGGGGACTCTTTGAGGCTAAGGCTTTTTCCCTTCTCTCTACGGGGGAAATCTTTAGATTGGTTGGAACGTTTGCCAAATCATTCCATTCGTATGTGAGAAGAACTTGCAGAGAAATTTATTTCAAAGTACTTCTCTCCCGGGCACATGGTTATTCTTCGGGATGAAATTCTAGCATTCAAGCAAGAGCCTAATGAACCACTACACAAGATATAGGAAATATATAGGACAATGGTGAAAGAGTTCCCCAATAATGATATGACAGAGAACATGATTCAACAAACTTTATATCAGGGGATCAATACCACTAACCAATATGTAGTGAATCAACTTGTCGGTGGGAACTTCATAACTACGCCTTATGCGGAGGCGTGTGATATTTTGGATGAAATGGCGGATACTTCATGGGCATGGAAATCTAGAGCCAATGTCCCACAAGGTGATCCAAATGTGATTCTTCTTCATAAAGAGTTACATGACCATGGGCAAGCAATAGACTAGTTCACAACCACCATGAACCAATTGGCAAAGGCTCAACTTCAACAAGTGCAAAACCCAAGGCAAGTCAATGCTATGGAGGGAGTCAATATGATGGTAAACAATAGAAGATTAAGAAATCCACAAGTTCAACAAAGAATAGACAATTTTGTGCAAAATGATAGTGGGTTTGATCAAGGAGATTCTTACAATGATCAAGATGAAGAGGTCCAATATGTGAACAACTTTCAAGGGCAAAGAAACAACTACCAAGGCCCTAGTCAACAATAATGGAGACCTTTGAATAATCAAGGCAATTGTAATTCTAGCAATCAAGGCAATTGGAATAGTGGCAACAATCGAGGATATTGGAATGGAAGCAGTAACCAAGGGAATTGGCAAAATAATAATAATTAAAGCAATTGGGGAGGCAACAACCAAGAAAATCAGGGGTCGGGTTTTCCAAGGCCCCAGATGTACCAATAACCGAGCAACCCACCTCCTTATCCTTTTCATGGTCCTAGTTCCTCCAATAATGAATGGGTCGTATTGAGAACATGTTCAAGAAAATGATGGAGAATAATGCCAATTTCGATGCCCAACTTGCTTCACACAACATATCAATCCGTAACTTAGAAGTTCAAATGGGTCAAATCTCTCAAGCTTTAAACTCTCGTCCTAAAGGGGCACTACCAAGTGATACGGTAGTGAACTCGAAGGGTGGGAACACTACGGGGCATGCCATGGCCATTACTACAAGAAGTGAAAAAGGTGGGAATGCACCTACCTCAAGACAAAGGCAACTTGTGGATGATGAGCAAGTGGTAGAAGAAGAGGCGATCCCGAACAATGTTGTGCAAGCAAATAATGAAGTGGGGTTGATATTGATGACACTGTGGAAGAGACTCAAGAGGATGTGAACCCATCTAGGGATCATGTGATTGACATACCGAAAACAGTAGTGAAAAATGCTAAGGCACCATTGCCTAAGCCACCTCCTCCCTATCCTCAAAGTCTTTCCAAGAAAAATAGCGAGAATCAATTCAAGAAGTTCATTGATATGATGAAGAGTCTCTCTATAAATGTGCCATTAGTTGAAGCTTTGGAGAAAATGCCTAGATATGATAAGTTTATGAAAGATTTGGTAAGAAAGAAGATATCGATGAATTTTGAAACTATCAAAGTCACTCACCAAGTGAGTGCAATTGTGCATTCGATGGCTCGAAAGTTGGAAGATCCCAGCGCTTTCACAATTTCTTGTACCATTAGAAGTGCCGAATTTGCAAAAGCTCTTTGTGACCTTGGGGAGAGTATCAACTTGATGCCCTATTTGGTTTTCAAAATATTAGGAATTGGGCAACCAAGACCCACATCTATGAGATTGCAAATGGCTTACCGTACAATGAAGAGACCGTTGGGAGTGATTGAGGATGTATTGGTTCGGGTTGACAAGTTCATTCTCCCAGCGGATTTTGTGATTCTTGATTGTGAAGTGGACCATGAGGTGCAAATTATTCTTGGTAGACCTTTCCTTGCTATGGGAAAGGATCTTGTTGATGTGTAAGTCGGTGAACTCACTTTCCACGTGGGTGATGAAAAGTCGGTGTTCCACGTGTGCAAATCTATGAGGCAACCGAATAGCAATGAAGTGTGTTCGTTCGTGGACTTGGTGACCTATATGATTATTGATGATACATGTGCCACGATTAATGTGGGTGACATGTTGGAGGCCGTTTTGCTAAATTTTGATGATGATGAAATGGATGGCTTCATGGAATATATCAATTCTTTGCAAGGGATGGGGTCATACAATTATGCACCTCAGAAACTTTCCTTGGATCTTGAAAATAGGAAAACTCCTCCTACAAAGCCTTCAATTGAAGAATCTCCTATCTTGGAGTTGAAGCCATTGCCTTCACATCTTAGGTATGAATTCCTTGACCCTTGTTCTACTTTACCGGTTATTCTTTCCTCTTGTTCGACTAACGTGCAGGTTGACTCTACATTGGCGGTGCTCCATAATAGGAAGAAAGCTATTGGGTGGACTATGACAGATATTCGGGGAATAAGCCCCGCATTTTGCATGCACAAGATTAATTTGGAGGAAGATGCCAAACCCTCCATTGAACATCAAAGGAGACTCAATAAAGCAATGCAAGAGGTGGTCAAAAAGGATATCATAAAGTGGTTAGATGTCGGGGTCGTCTACCCCATTTCTGACAGTTCGTGGACTTCTCCGGTGCAATTTATTCCAAAGAAGGGGGCTTAACTGTGGTCACCAATGATAAGAACGAGTTGATTCCAATAAGAACACTGACCGGGTGGAGAGTGTCTATGGACTATCGGAAGCTAAACAAAGTCACAAGAAAAGACCATTTCCCACAACCCTTTCTTGATCAAATGCTTGAAAGGTTTTTCGGTAGGGCGTTCTATTGCTTTCTAGATGGATATTCAGGCTATAATCAAATCCTTATTGCCCAGGAAGATCAAGAGAAAACAACCTTCACTTGTCCATATGGCACTTTCGCTTTCAAGCAGATTCCATTTGGCTTATGCAATGCACCGGCAACTTTTCAACGGTGTATGATGGCAATCTTTATAGATATGGTAGAGGACTACCTTGAAGTATTCATGGATGACTTTTCGGTAGTCGGGGATTCCTTTGATGACTACTTGGCAAATTTGGATAAGGTTTTGGCAAGATGTGAAGAAACAAACTTCGTATTGAATTGGGAGAAATGTCATTTCATGGTCGAGGAGGGTATTGTCCTTGGCCACAAAATTTCAAAGAAGGGAATAGAGGTTGACAAGGCGAAAATAGAGGTGATTTCTAAACTTCCACCTCCAACATCCATGAAGGGCGTGAGAAGTTTCTTGGGTCACGCGGGGTTCTACAAGCATTTCAAAAAGGATTTTTCCAAGGTGGTGAACCCCTTGTGCAAGAGTTTGGATAAATATGCTAAATTTCACTTCAACGATGATTGCATGAAAGCATTTGAATTTCTCAAGTTCAAGTTGACAACTACTCCCATTATCACTGCCCCGAATTGGAGCATTCCTTTTGAGTTCATGTGTGATGGTAGTGATGTGGCGGTTGGAGAAGTTTTGGGGCAACGTATCAACAAGATCTTTCATCCGGTCTATTATGCTAGTAAGACAATGAATAATGCCCTAGTCAATTACACTGTGGCCGAGAAAGAGCTCCTTGCTATTGTGTTTTCTATTGAGAAGTTTCGCCCGTACTTAATGGGTGCAAAAGTGATTGTCCACACGGATCATGCGGCACTTCGTTACCATATGAGCAAGAAAGATTCCAAAGCCCGGTTGATGAGATGGGTGATTTTGTTGCAAGAGTTTGACATAGACATCCAAGACCGAAAAAGGAAATGAAAACCAAGTGGCGGACCACTTTTCTCGTTTCGAGGAGGAGGGGAGGCCACATGATGGCCTTGAAATCAATGGCTCCTTCCCCGGCGAGCAACTCTAAGCCATTTCAATGAAAGAGGTACCATGGTTCGCGGATCTAGCAAATTTTCTTATGAGTGGTATCATCTCGGATGAGTTCTTTTCAAACCAAAGAAAGAAGTTCAAATGGGATTGTCAAGACTATTATTGGGATGAATCATACCTTTTTCGGATTTGTACGGATGGAGTGATTAGAAGATGTGTACCGGAGGAGGAACAATGTGAAATTCTTGGGGCTTGTCATTCTTCGCCATATGGTGGTCACAATGATAGAGCAAGAACGGCGGCCAAAGTGTTAAGTTACGGTTTCTATTGGCCCACTCTTTACAAGGATGCAAGTGATCTCGTCAAGCGTTGTGATGAAGTCAAAGGGCCGATGGAATCTCAAAGAAAAATGAAATTCCCCTCACTGCCAGTTTGGAGATTGATATTTTTTATGTGTGGGGTATTGACTTCATGGGTCCCTTTCTGAGTTCTTGTGGAAGCACCTACATCTTGGTAGCTGTTGATTATGTGTCAAAATGGGTTAAGGCTGTGCTCAACCCAAAAATGAAGCAAGAAGTGTGGTGGCATTTTGGAAAAAGAACATTTTCACAAGGTATGGTATTCCACGGGCTATCATAAGAGATGGGAGGTCACATTTTTGTAACAAAGCTTTTGACACCTTGCTTAAAAAGTATGGTGTAACTCATAAAGTTACGACTCCCTATCACCCTCAAGCAAGCGGTCAAGTGGAAGTCTCAAACCAGGAGATAAATAGTATTTTGTACAAAACAGTGAATGCTAATCGGATGAAATTGTTAAAGAAGATTGATGATGAACTATGGGCTTATCGGAATGCTTTCAAAACTCCAATCGGTATGTCTCCATAACGGTTGGTATTTGGCAAAGTGTAACGATCTGGCCGGTTGTTTTAAGTATTATAACCCTATTTTCCTATTTACTGTTAAATTTATACTTTACAATCGTTTTATGACTTACCGGATTAGTTGGTTCGGTCCAGGAGGATTTCGGAGTGAATTGAGATACTTAGTCTCATAATTGAAAACTTAAGTTGGAAAAGTTGATCTAATGTTGACTTATGTGTAAACAACCCTGGATTTGAATTTTGATAGTTATAAGTATTATGCTATTTCAAACAAGTGATAAGTAAGAGTTGTGAAGGTCAGAGGGTAAACGAGTTGAAGAAAATGAGGTTGGTCAAAGTTTGACATTTTGGGATAAAATACGGTCCAAGCTATAATACCCATATTTATGGACTAGTGCTATACCATATGGCCTTGATAGTAAGGTATATGAATTATATTAGTATTTAAGTTAAATAAGATTTAGAAATTAATTATATGGATAATTAGTTAAATGCAAGGATGTAATTAGGGATTAGTGGAAGACAAGTGTCCAAAATAGGGGACAATTATGGAGTCCAGGTAGGACTACTCAAATCTCCACTTTATGACTCGTGTTCCATGGATAGGTATATCTTGGTGGCTGCTCTATGGCCAAGCTTCTTTTTCTTATTAAATGATTATCATGTGGGCCCCACATCCCACTAAGTATTAGTAAACTTCAAAGTTTCATTTTCAGAATATGTATATTATTAACAAGCATCACCACCTAGCCTTAAAAGCACAAAAAACGTGAGAGATTGAGAGGCAACTTTGGGATTTTATTTTCAAAACTTTTCTATCTTTTGATGGAACGTGGGCAGCAAAATCATAATAGGGAATTTATTCCTCCATCTCTCATAGATTAGCTTGTCGTAGCTGCTTATGGCATGACTGTTTGGAGCATAATTGGCAAGTCCTAGTTTATTAAGGTAAGATTCCATCTCTCCTACATGTTCTTGAGGTTGTTGTTGTGTTATTATTGATATGTTTCTTGAAGTTGGAATAATGAAGTGTATAAGATACCGTATAAGAAGCATTTATTGGATTACCATTGAGTATTTTGACTAGATTACATGTTTCTTAGGTGAAATTAGAGGATTTGGGCCTAAGGATTTGAAAATAAGATTTGAGGATTTGAAGGTCGAGGTGTTATCAAAATTTTATAAATTTGGTATGGTTGGACTCGTGGATGAATGGCATTCATATTTTATAACTTTTGTCGGATTGCGAGACGTGGGCCCCACGGACGATTTATGAGTGCAATTTCGGATTTTTTTTGGAAAATTTGTATTTGATTCCTTCGCACAGTTGATTTTTCGTAGATTCCAAGGTAGCTGCCGTATTTCGCAGACCTTGTCTCTCCTTCCCTATCTTTTGTTTACTGTATTTGGTCTCAGACTATTATAGACTGTGTTTTCCAGACTAGTGATATATAGATGCTCGTGTACTCAGTGACACTGGGTTTTGAGAGTGTATTTATATCTAGTATTTGTGGGATTTTCTCTTAAACTTAATTATTATGTTTTTCGTATTTAAAAGAAATTGTGGGTTATTGATATTGACGGCTTGCCTAGTAATGAGATAGGCGCCATCGTGACGGGTGAGATTTCGGGTTGTGACAAGTTGGTATTAGAGCCTAGATTACATAGGTCTCATGAGTCATGAGCAGGTTTAGAAGAGTCTTACGGATCGGTACAGAGATGTCTGTACTTATTTTCGAGAGGCTGTCGAACCCTTAGGAAAAAAAAATTCACTTTCTTGTATTCTGTCAGTGCGATTTTGTTGATTCCGGAGACTAAATTTTTGTTATTCTATTCTCTCACAGATGGTGAGGACACCTATTACCGGATCGGACGATCAGCCACCAGTTAGGGCCGCGAGAGGCTGGGGTCGTGGTAGAGGCCGGGGCCGAGGTAGAGGTCAAGGTGTATCTCGTGCAACAGTTGGAGCAGTACCTGAAGTACAACCAGTTGCTCCAACTTAGGAGCATATTCCAGATATAGTTGAGCCGGCAGGACCAGCTGAGGCACCAGTTGTGTCCGTTGTGATTCCAGGCCTTCAGGAGGCTTTGGCGCATATATTGACAATTTGCACTGGCCTTGCTCAGGTGGTTTCGGCTCAGGCCGCACCAACCACTTCTCAGGCCGGGGGAGGTACTTATACCCCTATTGCCCGTACTCCAGAGCAGGTAGCAGATACCGGAGGCACTACCAGCCCAGTCGGTTGTAGCTGTTCAGGCCCCGGTAGTCCCCGTTATGGCAGATGATGAGCGGAGGAGACTTGAGAGATTTGGGAGGCTTCGACCTCTATCATTTAGGGGTGCTGAGTCAGAAGATGCTTAGGGGTTTCTAGATAAGTGCCAGCAGATGCTTCGGACAGCGGGTATTTTGGAGACCAGCGGGGTCTCGTTCACTACTTTTCAGTTTTCTGTGGCTACATTCAGATGGTGGGATTATGAGAGGCGGAGTCCAGTTAGTGCAGTACCACTTACATGACAGGAGTTCTCTGTTCTCTTTTTGGAGAAGTTTGTGCCACAGTCTCTCAGAGAGGAGCTGCATAGAGAGTTTGAATTGTTACGTTAGGATGGTATATCTTTGACGCAGTACGAGATGAGATTTTCTAAGTTAGCTTGTCATGCAGTTTGGATGGTTCCCACTGATAGGGAAAGGATTATGAGATTCATTAATGGCCTCACGTATCAACTGCGGTTGCTTATGACTAGGGAGAGGGTATCTGGTGATACTTTTGATGAGGTATTTGACATTGCTCGGCAGATAGAGATGGTCCGTAGCTAGGAACATGGAGAGAGGGAGGTCAAGAGGCCTCGTGGACCGGGTAGTTTTAGCGTTGTTTCTTCAGGGGGTCAGTTTTACCGCGGCAGGGGTCGTCCTTAAAGACACGCTCAGACGGGTCGTCAAGCTCACCGTGGTGCGTCATCCAGCCATGGTTCATATAGTTCTCATTAGGTTTAGTCATCTCTCAGTGCCCTTCCAGCCTAGAGTTCGTCCTTTGCTCTTTTAGTTCAGGGTTAATTTGCACCGAGTGCTTCTAGAAATTATTCTGGTTCTCGGGGCCCGATTTAGTCCTCACCACCACTAGTACCGGGGAGTTTCTTTGAGTGTGGGGAGTTTGGGAATATGTGGAGGCATTGTCCTCGTCGCCCGGGAGGTCCAGTGCAGCAGAGAAGTCAGACTACAACTTCAACACTAGTTACTTTGCCACCCGCCCAGCCAGCTCGGGGTGGGTCTCAGTCAGCTAGGGGTCTCCCAAGAGGGAGAGGCCGATCAGGTGGCGGTCAGGCCCGATTCTATGCTTTTCCTGCCAGGCTAGATTTTGTTGCTTCAGATGCAGTGATCACATGTATTGTCTCAGTGTACCACAGGGAAGCTTTTATATTATTTGACCCTGGATCTACTTATTCATATGTATCATTGTACTTTACTCATTATCTGGATATTCCCCATGAGTCCTTAGTTTCACCCGTTCATGTATCTACGCCGGTGGGCGATACTATTATTGTGGGCCGTATATATTGGTCTTGTGTGGTAACTATTGGGGGACTGGAGATTAGAGTCAATCTCTTACTACTCAGTATGGTTGATTTTGATGTAATACTGGGTATGGATTGGTTGTCTCCATGTCATGCTATTCTGGACTGTCACGTAAAAATCGTGACGTTGGCGATGCCGAGGTTGCCAAAAGTCAAATGGAGAGGTTCTCTAGATCATGTTCCTAGCATGGTAATTTCTTATTTAAAAGCCCAACGTATGGTTGGGAAGGGGTGTTTGTCATATTTGGCTTTTATGAGAGATGTTGATGCAGATACTCCTACTATTAATTCAGTACCGGTAGTGCGAGACTTTTCGGACGTATTTCCTGCAGACCTGTCAGGTATGCCGCCCGACAGGGATATTGATTTTGGTATTAACTTGGTGCCGGGCACTCAGCCCATTTCTATTCTTCCGTATCGTATAGCACCGACTGAATTGAAAGAGCAACTTCAGGAACTTCTTGATAAGGGTTATGCCGACCGGAAGGTCCGTGATGTTGCTTACATGGTTGAGGAGAAGTTTCTGCTTAAGATTTCTCCCATGAAGGGTGTGTTGAGGTTCGGGAAGAATGGGCAAGTTGAGCCATCGGTATATTGGGTCGTTCGAGGTGCTTAAGAAGATTGGAGAGGTGGTTTATGAATTTACCTTTCCACATAGTCTATTAGGTGTTCATCCAGTGTTTCACGTATCTATGCTCCAGAAGTATGTCGGGGATCCGTCTCATGTTTTGGATTTTAGCACAGTGCAGTTGGATGGTAATTTAACTTGTGATGTGGAGCCGGTGGCCATTTTATACCGGCAAGTTCGAAAGCTGAGATCAAAGAACATAACTTAAGTGAAAGTGCAGTGAAGAGGCTAGCCAGCCGGAGAAGCTACCTGGGAGATTGAGCGAGAGATGCGGAGCAAATATTCATACCTATTTGAGGCTCTAAGTATGATTCTAAACCCGTTCGAGGACGAACGTTTGTTTAAGAGGGGGAGAATGTAACGACTTGGCCGGTCGTTTTGAGTATTATAATCTCGTTTTCCCATTTACTGCTCAATTTATAATTTACAGTCGTTTTATGACTTACCGGGTTAGTTGGTTCGGGCCCGGAAGGATTTCGGAGTGAATTGAGACACTTAGTCTCATAATTGAAAACTTAAGTTGGAAAAGATGACCGGATGTTGATTTATGTGTAAACAACCCCGGATTTGAATTTTAATGGTTATAAGTACTATGCTATTTCAAACAAGTGATAAGTAAGAGTCGTGAAGGTTAGAGGGTAAACGAGTTGAAGAAAATGTGATTGGTCGAAGTTTGACATTTTGGGATAAAATACGGTCCAAGATATAATACTCCATATTTATGGACTAGTGCTATATCATATGGCATTGATAGTAAGGTATACAAATTATATTAGTATTTAAGTGGAATGAGATTTAGAAATTAATTGTGTGGGTAATTAGTTAAATACAAGGATGTAATTAGGGGTTAGTGGAAGACAAGTGTCCAAAATAGGGGACAATTATGGAGTCCACGTAGGACTACTCAAATCTCCACTTTATGATTCATGTTCCATAAATAGGTATATCTTAGTGGCTGCTCAATGGCCAAGGTTCTTTTTCTTAGTAAATGATTATCATGTGGGTCCCACAACCCACTAAGTATTAGTAAACTTCAAAGTTTCATTTTCAGAATATGCATATTATTAACAAGCATCACCACCTAGCCTTAAAAGCAAAAAAATTTTGAGAGATTGAGAGGCAACTTTGGGATTTTATTTTCAAAACTTTTCAATCTTTTGATGGGGCGAAACATAGGCAGAAAAATCATAATAGAAAGTTTATCCCTCCATCTCTCATAGATTAGCTTGTCGTAGCTGCTTATGGCATGACTGTTTGGAGCATAATTGGCGGGTCCTAGTTTATTAAGGTAAGATTTCACCTCTCCTACATGTTCGTGAGGTTGTTGTTGTGTTATTATTGATATGCTTCTTGAAGTTGGAAGAAGGAAGTGTATAAGGTACCGTATAAGAAGTATTTATTAGATTATCATTGAGTATTTCGACTAGATTACGTGTTTTTGAGGTAAAATTAGACGATTTGGGCCTAGGGATTTGAAAATAAGATTTGAGGATTTGAAGGTAGAGTTTTTGTTGGAATTTAATAAATTTGGTATGGTTGGACTCGTGGATGAATGGGCATTCATATTTTGTAACTTTTGTCGGGTTCCGAGACGCGGTCCCCACGGACGATTTTTGAGTGCAATTTCAGATTTTTGTGGAAATTTTGTATTCTCATATGGAATTAATTCCTATAATTTGTATTGACTGAATCAAATTATTTGTGGCTAGATTCAAGGCGCTTGGAGGCCGATTCGCGAGGCAAAGGCATCGCAAAATAAAGAATTACACGGTTTGAGGTAAGTAACAGTTCTAAATTTGGTCCTGGGATATGAAACCCCAGATTATGTGTTATGTGATTGGTGTTGAGGTGACGCACTTGCTAGGTAACGGGCGTGTGGGCATGCACCATAGGAATTGTGACTTGGTCAATTCCATAGATCTGTGTTGTTGAATAAATTATTGCTACCCATACATTTTTCCACGTATTAGGGAAATTGAATTATAAATCATGTTTAAACCATGTGCTGACACTGTTGGGACCCACAGAGTTCTTGTACGTGTTGAATTATCTGTTAAATTACTATTTTGTACTCAGTCACGGTTTTACATGTATATTACATCTCAATCTCTCTTGTTCATTATTGATGCATCATATCATTGTTGTTGGGCTGGTTATCATGATTTCTGAGAGCCCGATAGACTGGAGAGGTTGATGACTGAGTGAGGCCGAGGGCCTAATTGTGAGGATATTTATGGGATTGGGCTGCACGCCGCAGCATGTTTTATTGATTTATGCCATGATTGGCTTGTTATAGCATTTGGGCTGAAAGAGCCCCTCCGGAGTCTGTACACACCCCTAGTGAGCGCAGGTACCTACTGAGTGCGAGTGCCGAATGCCGAGTGCTGGGTGACTGTGAGGAATGAGTGACTGTGAGGAAAGAGTGACTATGAGGTTGGAGTGAATGGGAGGACTGAGTGACTGTTACTCTGAGAGGATGCATTGATTTTATTATTGCTGCAATTCAGTGGTCATATAACACTGTTTTGGAAATTTCTGAAACACATTATTTTATGTTTCAGTCGAAGTTGATATGAAATTACTGTGAAATTTTAAATGTTGAACATGAGAGCATGCCTACCATTTTATGTTGAAAATTACTGTATTTGGACTTAGCTGTGAAGCTCGTCACTATCTTCAGTTCTTTATTTAGTATTGTTACTTACAGAGTTGGTTGTACTCATACTACATCCTGCACTTCATGTGTAGATCCATGTGTTCCTGGACACAGTAGGTGTTCATTCCTTCGCACAGTTGATTTTCCGGAGATTCCAAGGTAGCTGTCGTGTTTCGCAGACCTTGTCTCTCCTTCCCTATCTTTTGTTTACTGTATTCGGTCTCAGACTATTATAGACCGTGTTTTCCAGACTAGTGATATATAGATGCTCATGTACTCAGTGATACCGGGTTTTGGGAGTGTATTTATATCTAGTATTTGTGGGATTTTCTCTTAAACTTAATTATTATATTTTCATATTTAAAAGAAATTATGGGTTATTGATGTTGTCGGCTTTCCTAGTATTGCGATATGCGCCATCACGACTGGTGAGATTTCGGGTCGTGACAAGTTGGCATCTGAGCCTAGGTTACATAGGTCTCACGAGTCATGAGCAAGTTTAGTAGAGTCTTGCGGATCAGTACAGAGACGTCTATACTTATCTTCGAGAGGCTGTCGAACCCTTACGAAAAATAAAAAAAATTCACTTTCTTGTATTCTCTCGTGCAAATTTGTTGATTCCGAAGATTAAATTTTTGTTATTCTGTTCTCTCACAGATGGTGAGGACACGTATGGCCACGAGAGGTTGGGGTCGTGGTAGAGCCGGGGCCGAGGTAGAGGTCGAGGTATAGCTCGTACAGCAGTAAGAGCAGCACCTATAGTACCACCTGTTGCTCCAACTCAGGAGCATATTCCATATATAGTTTAGTCGACGGGACCAGCTCAGGCACCAGCTGTGCCCATTGTGATTTTAGGCCTTCAAGAGGCTTTGGCCCAGATATTGACAGTTTGCACTGGCCTTGCTCAGGTGGTTTCGGCTCAGGCCGCACCAGCCATTTCTCAGGCCGGGGGAGGTACTTATACCCCTGTTGCCCGCACTCCAAAGCAAGTAGTGTAGGGACTTCAGATACCGGAGGCACTACCAGCCCAGCCGGCTGCAGCTGTTCAGGCCACGGTAGTCCCCGTTATGGCAGATGATGAGCAAAGGAGACTTGAGAGATTTGGGAGGCTTAGACCTTCATCATTTAGCGGTGCTGAGTCAGAAGATGCTTAGGGTTTTCTGGATATGTGCCAGTGGATGCTTCGAACAACGGGTATTCTAGAGACCAGTGGGGTCTCGTTCAGTACTTTTCAGTTTTCTGAGGCTCCCTTTAGATTTTGGGAGGCCTATGAGAGGCGCAGTTCAGTTAGTGAAGTACCACTTACATGACATGAGTTCTCTGTTCTCTTTTTGGAGAAGTTTATGTCGCGGTCTCTCAGAGAAGAGCTGCGTAGACAGTTTGAACAGTTACGTCAGGATGGCATGTCTTTGACGCAGTACAAGATGAAATTTTCTAAGTTGGCTCATCACGCAGTTTGGCTGGTTCCCACTGATAGGGAAAGGATTAGGAGATTCATTGATGGCCTCACGTATCAACTGCGATTTCTTATGACTAGGGAGAGGGCATCTGGTGCTACTTGTAATGATGTAGTTGACATTGCTCGGCAGATAGAGATGGTCCGTAGCCAGGATCATGGAAAGAGGGAGGACAAGAGGACTCATGGACTGGGTGGTTTCAGCGATGTTCCTTCAAGGGGTCAGTTTTACTACAGTAGGGGTCGTCCTTACAGACACGCTCAGACGGGTCATCCAGCTCACCATGGTGCATCATCCCTCCATGGTTCATATAGTTCTCATCAGGCTCATTCATCTCTCGGTGCCCTTCTAGCCTAGAGTTCGTCCCGTGCTCCTTCAGTTCAGGGTTCATTTGCACCGGATGCTTCTAGCGGTTATTCTAGTTCTCGGGGCCCAATTCAGTCCTCACCACCACAGTACCAGGGAGTTGCTTTGAGTGTGGGGAGTTTGGGCATATGTGGAGGCAGAGTCTTCGTCGCTCGGGAGGTCCAGTGCAGCAGATGAGTCTGACTACAACTTCAGCACGAGTTACTTTGCCACCCGCCCAGCCAGCTCGGGATGGGGCTCGGTTAGCTAAGGGTCGCCCAAGAGGGGGAGGCCGATCAGGTGGAGGTCAGGCCCAATTTTATGCTTTTCCTTCCAGGTTAGATGTCGTTGCTTCAGATGCAGTGATCATATGTATTGTCTCAGTGTGCCACAGGGAGGCTTTTATATTATTTGACCCTGGTTCTAGTTATTCGTATGTATCATTGTACTTTACTCATTATCTGGATATGCCCCGTGAGTCCTTAGTTTCACCCGTTCATGTATCTATGCCAGTGGGCGATACTATTATTGTGGATCGTGTATATCGGTCTTGTGTGGTAACTATTGGGGGACTAGAAACTAGAGTTGATCTCTTACTGCTCAGTATGGTTGATTTTGATGTAATCCTGGGTATGGATTGGTTGTCTCCATGTCATGCTATTCTGGACTGTCACACAAAAATCGTGATGTTGGCGATGTCGGGGTTGCCGAAGGTCGAATGGAAAGGTTCTCTAGATCATGTTCCCAGCAGGGTAATTTCTTATTTGAAAGCCCAACGTATGGTTGGGAAGGGGTGTTTGTCATATTTGGCTTTTGGGGAGAGATGTTGATACAGATACTCCTACTATTGATTCAGTACCGGTAATGTGAGACTTTCCGAATGTATATCTTGCATACATGCCGGGTATGCCGCCTGTCAGGGATATTGATTTCGGTATTAACTTGGTGTCGGGCACTCAACCTATTTCTATTCCTCTGTATATCGTATGGCACCAGCTGAATTGAAAGAATTGAAAGAGCAACTTCAGGAACTTCTTGATAAAGGGTTTATTAGGCCTAGTGTGTCACCTTGGGATGCACCGATTTTGTTTGTGAAAAATAAATATGGTACTATGCAGATGTACATCGATTACAGGCAACTGAACAAAGTTACAGTCAAGAATAAGTATCATTTGCCTCGTATTGATGATTTATTTGACCAGCTACAGGGAACGAAGGTATTCTCCAAAATTGATTAGAGATCGGGGTATCACCAGTAAATAATTCGGGATTCGAATATTCTAAAGACGACATTTAGGACTCATTATTGTCACTATGAATTTCTTGTGATGTCATTGGGCTGACCAATGCCCCAGCAGCATTTATGCACTTGATGAATAGCGTATTCCAGCCGTATCTTGATTCGTTTGTCGTGGTATTTAGTGATGATATCCTGGTGTACTCACGTAGTTAGGAGGAACATGCACAACACTTGGGTATTATATTACAGAGGCTGAAAGAGGAGAGACTTTATGCTAAATTCTCTATGTGTGAGTTCTAGCTTAGTTCGTTGGCATTCTTGGGACACATAGTGTCCAATTAAGTGATTAAGGTAGATCCAAAGAAGATAGAGGCAGTTCAGAGTTGGCCCAGACCATCTTCAGCTATTGAGCTTTAGAGTTTTCTCGGTTTGGCCGGTTAGTATCGTCGTTTTGTGGAGGGTTTCCCGTCTATTGCATTGCCTATGACTAAATTGACTCAGAAAGGTGCTCCGTTCAGGTGGTCGTATGAGTGTGAAGAGAGCATTCAGAAGCTCAAGACAGCTTTGACTACAGCCCCAGTATTGGTGTTGCCTACGGGTTCAGGGTTTTATACTATGTATTATGATGCGTCGCGTATTGGTCTTGGCGCAGTGCTTATGCAAGACGGTAGGGTGATTGCCTATGCATCCAGACAGTTAAAGGTACATGAGAAGAATTATCCGGTCCACAACCTTAAGTTAGCAGCTATTGTTCATGCCTTGAAGATTTGGCGGTATTATTTGTACGGTATCTATTATGAGGTTTATACTGGTCACCGGAGTCTACAACATCTGTTTAAACAGAAGGATCTTAATTTGTGGCAACGAAGGTAGTTGGAGTTGCTTAAGTATTATGCTATCACCATTCTTTATCATCCTGGAAAGGCCAATGTGGTGGCCGATGCCTTGAGTCGTATGGCGGAGAGTTTGGGCAGCTTAGCATACTTACCGATAGCAGAGAGGCCTTTAGCCATGGATGTTCAGGCCTTGGCCTACCAGTTTGTTAGATTGGATATTTCCGAGCCGAACCAAGTTTTGGCTTGTGTGATTTCTCAGTCTTCTCTTTATGATCGTATCATAGAACGTCAGTATGATGACCCTCATCTGCTTGTCCTTAAGAATACGGTTCAGCACGGTGATGCCAAGGAAGTCACTATTGGAGATTATGGTGCACTACGGATGCAAGGCAATGCCTAATGTAGATGGTTTGCGTGAGTTGATTCTCCAGGAAGCTCACAGTTCGCGGTACTCCATTTATCCAGGTGCCGCAAAGATGTATCAGAATTTGAGGCAACACTATTGGTGGAGGCGAATGAAGAAAGATATAGTTGGGTTTGTAGCTCGATGTTTAAATTGTCAACAGGTGAAGTACGAGCATCAGAGACCGGGCGGATTGCTTCAGATACTTGAAATTCCGAAGTGGAAATGGGAGTGTATTACCATGGATTTCGTAGTTGGGCTCCCACGGACCTTGAGGAAGTTTGATGTTGTTTGGGTGATTGTAGATCGGTTGACCAAATCCGCGCATTTTATTCCAGTTGGTACTAATTATTCTTCAGAGCGGTTAGCTGAGATTTATATCTGTGAGATTGTTTGCCTACATGGTGTGCCAGTGTCCATCATTTCATATCGGGGCACGCAGTTTACATCACAGTTTTGGAGAGTAGTACAGCGAGCATTGGGCACATTGGTTCAGTTTAGTACATCATTTCACCATCATACGGACGGGCAGTCTGAGCACACTATTCATATATTAGAGGATATGCTACGCTCTTGTATCATTGATTTTGGGGGTTCTTGGGATCAATTTCTGCCACTAGCTGAGTTTGTTTACAATAACAGCTACCAATCAGGCATTCAGATGGCTCCGTATGAGGCTTTATATGGGAGACGGTGTCGGTCTCCGGTGGGTTGGTTTGAGCTGGGTGAGATTAGGTTATTGGATACTGATTTGGTTCACGATGCTTTGGAGAAGGTTAAATTGATTCAGGAGCGGCTTTGCACGCCGCAGTCTAGACAGAAGAGTTATGCCGACCGGAAGGTCCGTGATGTTGCTTACATGGTTGGGGAGAAGGTTCTGCTCAAGATTTCGCCCATGAAGGTTGTGTTGAGGTTCGGTAAGAAGGGCAAGTTAAGCCCTCAGTATATTAGGTCGTTCAAGGTGCTTAAGAAGATTGGAGAGGTGGATTATGAACTTGCCTTGCCACCTAGTCTATCAGGTGTTCATCCAGTGTTTCACGTATCTATGCTCCGAAAGTATGTTGGGGATCCGTCTCATGTTTTGGATTTCAACACAGTGCAGTTGGATGGTAATTTAACTTAGGTTGTGGAGCCGATGGCCATTTTAGACCGACAAGCTCGAAAGCTGAGATCAAAGAACATAGCTTCAGTGAAAGTGCAGTGGTAAGGCCAACCAGTCGGAGAAGCTACCTGGGAGATTGAGAGAGAGATGCGGAGCAAATATCCACACCTATTTGAGGCTCCAGGTATGATTCTAAACACGTTCAAGGACAAGCATTTGTTTAAGAAGGGGAGAATGTAACGACCCGGCCGGTCGTTTTGAGTATTATAACCCGGTTTCCCCATTTAGTGCTCAATTTATACTTTACTGTCGTTGTATGACTTACCGGGTTAGTTGGTTCGGGTCCGAAAGGATCTCAGAGGGAATTGAGGTAGGAAGTTCGGGTCAATTTATACTTTATAGTCGCTTTTCAAATTGGAAGAAGGAAGTATATAAGGTACCGTATAAGAAGCATTTATTGGATTATCATTGAGTATTTCGACTAGATTATGTGTTTTTGAGGTGAAATTAAAGGACTTGGGCCTAGGGATTTGAAAATAAGATTTGAGGATTTGAAAGTCGAGTTGTTGTCGGAATTTGGTAAATTTAGTATGGTTGGACTCGTGGATGAATGGGCGTTCATATTTTATAACTTTTGTTGGGTTCCGAGGCATGGGCCCCACGGACGATTTTTGAGTGCAATTTCAAACTTTTGTTGGAAATTTTATACTTTCATATAGAATTAATTCCTATAATTTGTATTGATTGATTCAAATTATTTGTGGCTAGATTCGAGGCATTTGGAGGCCGATTCACGAGGCAAAGGCATCGCAGAATAAAGAATTACACAGTTTGAGGTAAGTAACAGTTCTAAATTTGGTCCTGAGGGTATGAAACCCCGGATTATATATTATGTGATTAGTTTTGAGGTGACGCACTTGCTAGGTGACGGGCATGTGGGCGTGCACAGTAGGAATTGTGACTTGGTCAATTCCATAGATCTGTGTTGTTGAATAAATTATTGCTACCCATACATTTTTCTACGTATTAGAGAAATTGAATTATAAATCATGTTTAAACCATGTGTTGACACTGTTGGGACCCACAGAGTTCGTGTACATGTTGAATTATCTATTAAATTACAATTTTGTACTCAGTCTCGATTTTACTTGTATATTACAACTCAATCTCTCTTGTTCATTATTGATGCATCATATCATTGTTGTTGGGCTGCTTATCATGATTTCTGAGAGCCCGATAGACTGGAGAGGTTGATGACTGAGTGAGGCTGAGGCCCTAATTGTGAGGATATTTATGGGATCGGGCTGCACGCCGCAGCATATTTTATTGATTTATGTCATGATTGGCTTGTTATAGAGTTTGGGCTGAAAGAGCCCCTCCGGAGTCTGTACACACCCCTAGTGAGCGCAGGTACTTACTGAGTGCGAGTGTCGAGTGCTGAGTGACTGTGAGGAATGAGTGACTGTGAGGAAAGAGTGACTATGAGGTTGGAGTGAATGGGAGGACTGAGTGACTGTTACTCTGAGAGGATGCATTGATTTCATTATTGCTGCAATTCAGCGGTCATATATCACTGTTTTGGAAATTTCTGAAAGACATTATCTTCTGTTTCAGTCGAAGTTGATATGAAATTACTGTAAAATTTTAAATGTTTTACTTGAGAACATGCCTACCCTTTTATATAGAAAATTATTGTATTTGGACTTCCTCTTATACACATCTAGATNGCATTGATTTCATTATTGCTGCAATTCAGCGGTCATATATCACTGTTTTGGAAATTTCTGAAAGACATTATCTTCTGTTTCAGTCGAAGTTGATATGAAATTACTGTAAAATTTTAAATGTTTTACTTGAGAACATGCCTACCCTTTTATATAGAAAATTATTGTATTTGGACTTCGCTGTGAAGCTCGTCACTATCTTCAGTTCTTTATTTTATATTGTTACTTACTGAGTTGGTTGTACTCATACTACACCTTGTACTTTGTGTGCATATCCAGGTGTTCCCGGACACAGTGGGTGTTGATTCCTTCGCACAGTTGATTTTTCGGAGATTCCAAGGTAGCTGTCATGTTTCACAGACCTTGTCTCTCCTTCATTATCTTTTGTTTACTGTATTTGGTCTCGGACTATTATAGACCGTGTTTTCCAGACTAGTGATATATAGATGCTCATGTACTCAGTGACACTAGATTTTGGGAGTGCATTTATTTCCAGTATTTGTGGGATTTTCTCTTAAACTTAATTATTATGTTTTCCGTATTTAAAAGAAATTATGGGTTATTGGTATTGTCGGCTTGCCTAGTATTGAGATAGGCGTCATCACGACGGGTGAGATTTCGGGTCGTGACACAAAACTTGTCATCTTCCGGTGGAACTTGAGCACAAGACCATGTGGGCTTTAAAGAAGTTAAATCTTGATTGGGATGCAGCTGCCACCTTGCGAGTTGCACATTTGAATGAATTTGATGAATTTTGGTACCATGCATATGCAAGTTCGTTCTTGTACAAAGAAAGAATGAAGTACCTTCATGACAAATACATCTGAAATAAAGAATTCAAGATGGGTGATCTTGTTTTGTTGTTCAACTCACGATTAAAGATATTTCTCGGAAAGTTGAAATCCAAATGGAGTGGTCCCTTTGAAATTGTGGGTGTGACATATTTTGGTGCATTGGACTTGAAGAACAAAAATAATGAGGTATTCCGTGTCAATGGTCACCGAGTGAAGCAATATTTGGGACAAGCTGATGATGGCCACGTGGTGTAGTGATTCATTTGAAGTAATGGTAATTTGCGCCGTGTCGCGACGTTAAATCAGGCGCTTCTTGGGAGGCAACCCATGTTTCTTTCTTCTTATTCGGATAGGTCTTATTTTGTGCTAACTGGTCTTGAAGTGTGTTGCAGGAATAGTTGTGCTTTACAGGGAATGTGCTCAGGAAAATTGGCTAAGTATGGCAAAAGTGCGGACCGCACAATTTTAAACGCCACAGCAAAAAGGGATCTGCGGTCGCACAACTTGAGATGAAAAATTTGCACTCTCTGAAGTTTATTTGTCACAGAAATGGCCATGGTGCGGCCACACAAGGAAATCTGCGGTTTGCACCAGAATTTTCGGTCGCACAAGGAATTCTGCGGATCGCAGATCAACAAAGGGTAAATGCACATCAAGTAAAAGAGTGTGGACCGCAGAAGGAATTCTGCAGCCGCACTCGTCTCTTGAACTTTTGGCCAACCCTGTAAGTATAAATAGTAGACTTCACTCTACTGTTGAAACTTTATAAACTCTGAGAAATTAAAACAAAGGAAAAATAGTGCACTCGACTGATTCACTCATCTGGCACTTAATTCAACACATTTGATCCTTCCTTAACACCACTTCATCACTGGTATGTTCAAATCATATCTAGAACTTTTCAATTTTCTTAATTTAGTTCATAATTTGTTAGTTATTTTTAGACCATCTATCAAATTCATATCCATGTAGGTTGTAGATTGTGTTGGGTAAACTCTTAGTTGCTATTTGGGGGATGGGTAATTGGTTTATCATGTTTAATTGCTTCTATCATGTCCAATTTATGCATAAAATTGAAACCCTAAAGCATTATGCCCGATTTGATTTTGAAATGTGTGGCCGCACAAGTAATTGTACGGTCCGCAAAATTGCATGCTTAGGGCATTTGGTTAGGCAAAAGTGCGAACCGCACTTGAAATTGTGCAGTTCACAGAAATTCAATCGCGACCACAGAAAAATGTGTGCGGTTGCAGATCGGGGCATTCTCTATCTTCAGAGAGTTGCTAGTTTTAAGGACTTCAATGTGCGTCCACACTCAAAAATGTGTGGTCCGCAGAACCAAACCTGCGACTGCACTTGTAATTATGCGGACCGCATTTCCCTACCCTATAACACATTTTGTTCTGCAAATTTTCTGCTTACCTGCACTTGAACTAGAACTGACTCTTACTGTTTTTTTGTGCAGAATATGGTTAGATCACGCGGTCTTGGTGATACATCAAAAGGGATGGGTGAACCTTCCAGAGGCAGAGGCAAAAGCACTTTACCCCTCGCCCTCCAAAAAGTAATTAGTAAGAAAACCACAGCAGGCCGAGGTAGACAGTCGGAGCCCTCCGAATCAAGTTCATATGCCCCTTCTAAGGAAGCATCGGAGGGCAATTCAGTGCAAGAGCAGCTTGATGTGCAATCACAACCACAACAGCCTCAGGACAAATACCAACTCAGAAATGATCCTACCTCTTCTAGGAGTAATTCTGAGGGGTCGGAAGGGAATAGCCAGGCTTCAGAGCCTTCATCTACACATGCCCCCAACACACCAACTACTATAGTGGATATGGATGATATCCCAGATGATGGCCGAGGGGGCGATACCAGAGTTGTCAGCCTTGAGAGGTCGAAGAATAAAGAAATCTGGGAAGATAGGTTCGTCAGTCTAACTGCATTCAATAGGTTCCGAGAGTGGTGGCCATCGAGATCGCTCACTCTTGAGCATCAGTTCTTGTTGAAAGACCTTGAGCAATACAACCCAGCAGTGCTGAGGCGGTTCCGATAGAGGAAAGGGTGGACATGGTTCACTCAAGATGTGGTAGATCCAAAGAGTACTTAGTCCGGGAATTTTACGCCCAATATGGCGCACATAAATAAGGGGACCAAAGTGACGAAAGTGAGAAATCTGAAAGTGAGGTTTGACCAGACCACCCTGAACACATACTTAGGTTTGGAGGATATTGAGCTGGTGCAATACTTGGAAAAGCTGGCTATGGGCGATGCAGCTCGCCCATGGCTAGCTGAGCTTCTGGCAGCTCCGGGACCACCACCACCATGGATCAAAGTAGGGATCCCAATCCAGCAGAACACCCTAAATTTTGAGGAAAATGGATGGCGGGCGTTTGTGTGTAGCAGAATAGACCCATGCCGGAATGAAACAAATCTACCAATCCAGCGAGCAGTGCTAGTCGCCTCGATCATGGCCAGGTACCCAATCAATGTGGGTGTCGTGATGTCGGTCAACATGTCCTTGGTTCCCAGGTAAGGTGATACCTCCTACCCGTATCCCAACACTATCACTGAGTACCTTACAGATGCGGGGGTGGAACCAAGGGATTTTGACACCAAGGTGAGGGCGAAGAAGCCTTTCTCATGGTATTCTTTGATGGATGCTGGAAACCCAAAGAAGAAGGGTCAGCCCTCTACTACTGCAAGCCAGTCTGAAGAGCCTGGCAGGGTAGCTGCTAGGACAGTTGACGTGCCATCTACTTCAGCAGATCCTTCTAATAGTGCAGCAGCTATGCATCCACCTCTTTCTTCAGGTCCTTCAACATCAGTGCCTTCCACATCAGTTTTGAAGACGGTGCCCATGCCCACTCATCCCCTATATGCGATGTGGGTCTCCCAAACACTGGCAATCCTCAATAACTAGATACAGACAACCATAACAAAGCTGACTGACATATCCAGTGTTGTTACAGCACAGTCATCCATCCCGACACCCCATATTACTTCGATAGTGGAGGACACATTGAAGAAGATCTTGGAGAACCAGACCACCATCATGAAAACCTTGGTAGCACATGGATCAGTGATTGAGGAGCTGAGGAAGCAGGTAAAGAAAATGAGGAAATACCAGGCATCCAAGAATCAGTTGACAGGATGAGGATAGAGGTGACCAAGATAGCAGTAACTAGAGAGCTTCTATTCGATTTGCTCATAGGGTTAGACCCACCAGCATCAGCAGCTCCACCAGCACCACCTATTCCAGTGGCACCAGTTGGCCAATCTGAGGAGCCAGACATGGCTGCCGAAACTGTTGAGGCGGTGCTCCAGATGTTCACCAACCTGGTTACTCCCAGAACCAAGGATGATGAGATCCAATTAGAGGAGACTGAGGGCGGTGATGCTGCTATGGACACAGAGATGTCCAAGGCCACATAGGGAGTCCTCTTTACTCTTACCTTTTCTTATTCTTATTTTGTTAAGCGTTGAAGACAATGCTTATTTTTATTCGGGGGGGTGGAGTCTATTTTATATTTGGATAATTTGACATTTGATTTGCAATAACTGATAACATTTTCTTTTCTTTTTCTTTGCACTATGTATATATTCTTCTCTCTCTATTAATGTATATATTTCTCTTTTCCTCTCTCATTATGTATATTCATTTATGCTTTGTAGCTTCTTTATTTTGTTTTCTTATTAGAATGTTTAATTCAGTAGCTTCTTGTTTAGTCTAATAAGTTCTTTTTAATTTTGTAGCTTCTTTTTTATGTTTTTAGTGGTCAATAAGCCTTTGGTTTTCTTAATGCCACAGTTCTTTCCAAAGGTAGTTTTTGTGTGAACCGGGTGATTCTTCCTAGATGGATGGCATGACAACCTTCTTAAGGGATTGAGTCCGTTTTTGGTGTTTAGGTAAGAATTAGTAGTAATAATGAATAAAAATACCTAATTGAGCTAAGCTCGAAGAGCCAAACATGCTTCACTTGGTATCAACACACTTAACTATATGCTTATTGTTAAAAACAAGGTTTTTGAAAAAGAAATAGCTCTAGTTAGTGACCTTGTGACTCTTGTGTTGACTTAGGCAATCATCGAGTGGTTTAGTCGAGCTATAGTGATTTAAATCTTGAATATGGTCGTTGTGGGCCCTCGACTCTATTTTTCTTTAACAATCCAGTTGCGTGAGAGGTGAGATATTTTTGTTACACGTCTAAGAACCCGTGTAGATGGTCTCGAACTTGCCCCGAATGTGTTTCTAGGCAAAATTTTAAGTTTTGCTTGGCTTGAGAAGTGATTGTAGGCTCTCCTTGACCCGTTTGAAATTTTCCATGACCCACCAATGTTGTTATCCCTAGTCAACCCATTTGAGTCTAAAACCTTTCTCATTTGATAACCATGTTACAAGCCTTTACCCGTCTTTGTAGTGACCCTCTCTTGGCACCCGAGCTTCTATTAACACTATTGAGAAACAATTGGCTAAAACGTAAGTTTGGAAGAGAGACAAGGAGTTTGAAAAGGTACCAAAGCACAAAAAGAGAAAAGAAATGAAGAAAAGGAAAGGCAAGAAAAAAGAAAGAAAGAACAAAAATGCAAAAAAAGAAGTGAATAAGTTGAAGAGCCGAAGGGATTCAAAGAAATAGTAATGATGCAAAGCGTGGAGAAAGGAAAGAAGGATAAAATGAATATCATGACCAAGAAGGAGTGATGCTAAGTCTCTCTAGTTCCCCTAAGGAAAAAGAAAATGCCTCAAAGAGTAGGCAAAGCATGAGCCGAAAAGAGAAAATGGAGTGCTTAAGAAAAGATGAACTCGTTCTATTCTAGCATATCTAACCTTAGTCCAAAAGCCTTCATTACATTTCAAAAAAGCCCTACATGATTTTTAGCCGAGTGAACTTAAATTAGTGGTGATCTACATGAGGGGCAAGCATATGGTACTTTTAGCCGTAGTTATGACATTCTTTTGAGAGAGATGAGCGAACTTTTCACAAATCTTTGAATTGAGTGCTACATTCTTAAGTGAGATATGCTAATGGAAAGTAGAGGAGGAGGAGTTTGGGATCCATAATGACCTACATGAAAGAGCGAGCTTCCCTGATGAATAATGTCAACTCTTGATGCTCAAGTGTCACATTAGAACTATTTGTGCTTAAAATGCAAATCATTGTCTTGTTGATAATTCATAATTGTTGTGGGTAATTGTTGATCCCAATTGATGTATGATTAATGCATCTTAGATTAGCTGGAACAACTCTTAACTTATGGAGGAGGGAATTACCTTATTTGCTTGAGGACAAGCAAAAGCTTAAGTTTGGGGGAGTTGATAAGTGGGGATTTTGACTACCTATTAGCGCCTTTTAGCTTTCGTTTTAGCCCAAAAGAGTTTAATTGTGTTCCCGAAAATTGATACAATATGCTTAATTGCAGAAGTATTGGAAAATGAGCCACTAAGATGAAATCCAACTCATGAAGGAGTGATCTGAACTCAAGAACAAAAACAGGCACAGAAGCTCAAAGTGTGGACCGCGGAATATCATCTACGGCCGTAGATTGTGAAGGCAAGCTTATCAGAGACAAGTGCAAAGTGCGATCTGCACATAAAATGTGCGGCCGCAGAAGCTAAGCAAGATTAAAAGTTCAGAGAGTTCTCATTTCCAGCTAAAAGGAAGTGCATACCGCACAATTATTGTGCGGCCGCAGAAGATCAGTTGTGCGGCCGCAACTGCATTTGTGCGGTCCACAGAAGAGCCATATGCGGCCGCACTCAGAAATGTGCGGACCGCAGAAAGAGAGAGATGCGGTCGCGGTTCAGAATTAGGCGGCCGCAAAAGTCCAATCCTGCCAAGCTGAAGAAAAGTGCGGACCGCACATAGAATTGTGCGGCCGCAGAACCTCCAGAAGGGCAATTTTGTCCGAAAATTCTAGCACTGTATAAATAGAACAATTTCACTTTTTTAGGGCAACTTTTGTAACTTTTGAAATCAACAGTCGTTTACTTTGCTTCTTTTAGTAGTTTTAGCTATTTTGAGCTTTTTGAATATTAGTTTTATCGTTTTAGTCATTAATATGGTTTAAATTATCACTTCTTCTTCTTTATTTTCTAATTTAAGCATGAGTAGCTAGATTTTCACTAGGGTTGTAGACCCAACCCTAGTGTGTGAACTTGATGGGTATTTGATTTACTACTTGTTTATGATTGGGTGTTGATTATCTAGCCTTATTCTTGCTTTTAATTGAAGATTTAATAGTTACAAATATTATTTCATGCCTAATTGACTGGGTCTCTACTTGAGAAAGAGAGACTTAGTCTAGAAAAAACCTGGCTAGCAAGGAATTGGGTCAATCGAGAGATTGATAAACCCAATTAAAGGGTTGAATCTAGAAATAGTAAAACCCGACTTGAGCTTATTATCAACTGCTTTGTTCAATACCCATTTGGACTTGAGAAAGTCAAATTGGGCAAAATCACTCTCTGACCGAGAGGTATTGAGTGGGTATTTGAGTGTTGATGACTATAATACACCTTGACCAATAAAATAAGATTTAAGGCTTACAACCCATTAAGCAAACACCTAGGTGAAGGTCATAGCCCTATGCCTTTTATATCATTTGAAAAACAACCAAAAATAATTTTCTAATTTAAATTATTTGTTTGTAATCTTAGTTTAAAATTAGACTTAGAAACAACCAAAGTTTGTGGAAGTACAATTTGAGATAATTCAAGCTCATACACTATAATATATATCCCTAAGACCCATTCATAGCTCACTGTGGAAAATCGACTCTGACTCCTTGTTGGGTATTACTATTGTATTGACTATTTTCATATCCTCAAATAGAGGAGTGAAACTGGACGAGATCAGTCATCACTGGCCGGAAAGCTCCAGGTTCATCATCGGGAGACTTAGTGAAATCAGACCGGGAATCGGGGTTGCATGGAATTATCGAAACTTAGAGAAATCAGACCAGGAATTGGGGTTGTGTGGAATTATCTCTTCCACCAACGGGAAGGCCTCATCATCAGTGGTGGCAGGAACACCTTCCTCATGATGAGGATACACCACTGCCAAGGGGGGTACATGACTCCCCTCACCTGACTCAGAAGGCATGTTAGACATTGTCTTCAGTAAGAGAGAAGGGTTTCGAAAGAAGAAGAAAAATGAGTAACGGTATGAGTCTCAAAGATAGAGAAAAAGGAATGTTCTGCAAAGGAAATAAGATGAGTTGGTGCTAGAGGAGAAGAAGGAGTTTGAAAAGTTTCAGAATCGGAAAATCTTCCCCTATGTATAAGTTTAGGAGACAGCGGAATCGAAACCCCGTGGGACCCCAAAAGCCACATAGCCCCTTCTCCACAACCACGACCCTTGCCAACTATGAACGACATTGTCTGCTCACCGACCTCGTATGTGGGCACGGCCTCAATAAGCGGAGGGACTAATTGTATGAGTCAAAATCTGCCTTTAGAATATTTAAGACAAGATAATACTAATTGAAGAGTTCTCAAGTCGTCGTTGGTCGAGATGCCCCAAGAAGCAGCAAAATCCATGGTCGAAGAATCGACGAGAGCCATAGTCGAGATATCAACAAGGGTCGAGGTCGAGTATCATTGATAGAGTTGTAATGGTGACGAGCGCAAACACACACTTAAATATGCTCGCTAGTCGAATATAGTATAATATAATATCGTATCCACATGGATTGGAGTTAAACAATATTATCATAGTTTGTAGCTAGATTGCTATCCAAGATAATCAATAATTTAGAATTTTGTGATTAAAAACTAAAATTAACTGAGAATCTAAAGCTAATTGACGAATGAAACTCAAACAAAAGTAAGCAAGGAAGATATCAACGGGAGAAAATAGGGATTAATTGGATAGGTACAAGATAAATGTCTGAGATTTAACTCTAGTTAATTCACTTCTAGTGTTCAAGTGAGTCTCTCAAATTTACTCAATTGTTAGTTCAAACGTCTAATAGAAACTCCTTTGTCGATTAAGTCTCAACCTCACGATGTGAACCAATTTAAGCTCGGTGAAGATATGCACGACTTCGTAGTGGATTGGTCTTTAGGAGAACCTCTTGCGATTATATTCCTAATTAGATTTAATCAATGATTCAACAAGCCTCTTTCGATTACTAAGAAAAATTAATGAACTCAACCAACAAGATAATGTAAAGATATCACAAGTTATGCCTCTCCCGATTACATGAGCATGTGAATATAGATGCAACAATTAAATCATCCAAAACGACTCAATACATAAAAACTAGAGTTATAATCCATGAACAAATATCAATACACCAAATTCATCAAACCCTAAAGAGAACTACTCCATAGATATGGAGTAATTCATCACAAATAAGTTTAAAGTAAAGGAAAACATAAAACGATCCAAACTCTTGTCTTGAGTGAGGATTGAATGATGAATTCCTTGTGCTTTTGCTTCTCCCCCTCCTCCTTAGCCTCCTTAGGTCTTAGATGCATCAAAAGTCCAGGAAATAATATTTTTACATGTATTTATACCAAGTAGGATCGGGCCCAAACGAAAACACATTTTCCTACGCGAAATAGGATAATTGCTCTGTAAAATTTGCGCAGGCGCGTCACATGGGGCGACGCACCATGCAGGGTGTTAGTGGGGAAATCTAGAGAGCTAGTTCTGACAGACATCAGAGATTTTGTACAGGCGCAGCGTGCCACACGCCGCGGGTGTGATAATTTCTCAGAGTACAGATTTTTCTTGACTTTTTGATATCCAAATGTAGTTCTCGACCCCCTAACACGATCCCGGCTTAATCCCTTGGGCTTTTACTCATACTTCAAAGCTCCAAATAGCTTGAATTCATTTTGTAACATCTACATAGCCCGGAATCCTCCTACAAGACATAAAACATATAATTAGTGCAAAACACTAGCGATTAAAGTTCAAACTCAATTAAAGTACAGTAAATTAGAGTGCACTAACCGACTAAAATACGAGATTATAGCCTACCATCAAACGGCTAGTTTTCAAGATAGGATGTTAAAAGAGAATATTCTATTGGATATTCTTCGCACTTGTACTATTAGGGTTTCTTAGGAACTTGTCCCCTATAAATAGGGAAAAAAAAGACAATGATAGGGGCATGTGATATTCATGTGTAAAAAAAATACTTTGACTAAAAGATTCTCTCTCTCTCTCTCTCTCTAAGATACAAACACCACATTTTCACTAAGATTCTTGTCCATACTATTCCATCAGATCAGAGAATAACTCAAAATATTCAAGGATTTGTCTGTCATTCATCATTGTCAGGAGGAACATCCACATATTCCATCCTTTATTGGGTGAATTATTCCTCATATTTACTTAAATGTCATTTATTATTATCGAATGCTACATTATTGTTCTTGCTTTCTAGAACAGTTATTACACGTTATTACCATTGTCTGACCGGACCCATCTAACATTTACTGCATCTTTGAAAACTTCATCTAGAGATATTATTGCTTACTAAGATTAACCCTTAGTCACATAAATTTAATTATTTGAACCGAGAACTATATTTTTTGGTCAAACATTACCCGCCAGTTAGTCCGTTTTTTATTCGTATTAAATATAAGTCGGATCGAATAATTTATCCATGTTTACATTATCTATTTTTGATCTGACCTATATTCGACCCGACTAGCCCGTTTGCCACCCCTAATATCTACCGATGTAGTTGGCACTTGATATACATTTTTTTAGCAACTAAGCTTCATTGGAAAAATTTAAAGACAAATGGAATTGAATCTAAAGAGCGCTGCAATGGGAAAGTAGCCAAGAAATTACGATTTTTTAGATATTCAAAAATTATATAAAAAATAATATAATTTATAATTCTCCTCATGGTAAAAAATATATGTCAAATTATTGGCCAAAGTTCATGTAATTTGACTGTTAAGAAGGATAACGTGCCAAGTATTTTGGGAAAGAGGGAGTAACAAATACATGTCTTGGGTTCTAACTTCAGTGATCCTAAACTACTGTTGCCTTGTTAATTTTCTCATACTCCGCTAGTGACCTTATGAATTTACAAACAAAAAGAAGAAAAACTAAGGAGTGAGCAGAAAAATTGGATTTTTTTTTTATTTTTAGTGCATGCCAGAAACTATTTATACGAGTAGCCAAAAAGTATATAAAAATTAATAATTTTTGTATATAACATACAGAATATATATATATATATATAAAAAAATAAAAATTTGATCACTATTTTTAAAGCGGCTATACAGTATTATTTTTCTAGAAAAATGACATTCGAAGGGTCAAACAAAATAGACATGGGCTTAGGCCCAATAGGAAGAGCGGTAAAATTTGAAAACCAATAAGGAGGGAAAAAGACACCGATTCCCCTCTCCTGCAAAATGCTTACTTGTTACTCATGCACTCTTAATTCACATGCACTCCAACACGTTGCACTTTCTTTCCCCTTTAAAACAACACCATCCCTTCTCTTACAAAAAACACCCTTTTCACATTCACTTATTAACACTTGGAAAAACAAATCACTACTTACAAAATATGAGTGACCGTCACGCACACTGTCAGATTTTCACTCACCAATACCCACACCAAATTCAAGTGCACCCACACCGTACAACTCATGAAGCTGGTGGTATGATCAAAAGTCTTCTACCTCAAAGAGGTCCTTCAGCTACACAAGTGCTAGCAATTGTAACTTTTCTTCCTGTTGGTGGGACCCTTTTCTGCCTAGCTGGCATTATCCTTTTCGGCAGTTTAATTGGGCTTGCTGTTGCCACCCCTGTTTTTCTCCTCTTTAGCCCAGTTCTCGTACCTGCTATTCTGACATTTGCCCTTGCTGTTGCTGGTTTCTTAACTTCTGGTGCTTTTGGTGTTACTGGCCTCTCATCTCTCTCTTGGATTCTCAATTACTTTAGGCAAGGTATATAATCGTATCATTTAGCCGCTTTCAAAATAATAGTCAAAAAAAAATATTTTTTATATATTTATACATTCTTTATTTTATATACAAAAATTAAATAAATTTTATAAACTTTTTAATTATGGTGCGGGCTAAACGTGAAAAAAAATTATATTTTTACCGTACACTTTAAATTCTGTTCTACGTTAGTCCGATTGCCTAAATTTTGCCCCCGGATGAGTTTCTTTTGAGGCGAATGGGCTAAATTTAGCATCTAAACTAGTTATTAGGTGCATTTTCTGACCGCTTGGCCAAATAACATATGCTAGTCAATTTACGTAAAATTTACATAAATTATATATTTGCCCTCTTTTCTTTTTTTGGAGGGGCAGTTATACTGTATAAAAATCCCATTTTTCTTTTCTTCCGGACAAATTTAGTCCAACAGTGAGCTAATGGGACAGAATGAACGTCAGAATCATTTGCCTTAATTTAAAGAGTGGTTTCAAATTCAAGCAATGAGATTATTTGCACCGTATGAATTTATTTAGTTATTTGTATTTGCAATTACAGGTAAGTCTGTGCCGGAGAATTTGGATACAGTGAAGAGACGCATGCAAGATGATGTTGTGCAGCTAGGACATAAGACTAAGGATGCGGGACAAACAATTCAGAATAAAGCACATGAAGGGAAAGAAGGCGCCAGGACTACTTAGCTTGATCTTTACTAATTACGACTATATGTTAAGTTGAAATAAAAATGTACGTTAAACATGCAATTTAATTTTGACATGTTCTCTTGAGCTTTAATTCTACCAGTGTCTTGTGTCGTATGCTTTAGTTTATATGATGTAATGGTTTTGGTTAATTTATTTCTGGGTCATTTCATTTTTTTATTTAGTCCAACAGGTTGGAAGTCTGTAGTTTTAATTTCATATTGTTGTAAACTAAAACAAACATCTCAAAAGTATATGTCTTTATGCTCCACCATTGTCCCATTGCATCTTATCTATATTTCTTTTCCTCCAGTAAATGCAAATGGTTCAACTTATAGAATCATTCTAAAAAAATTTTGGGAGCTAACATTTTTCTATCCCTTGTTTGTGACTAGGACGGGTAAGAGAAAGTAAAATAAGAAAAGTAAATAGAGAGAGAACTCTATTTCAAAATTATGCATTAAATTAATTTTTTAGATTGAAAATATTGCTCATAGAACAGCGTGCCATAATTCTTATGTGTGTAATTAAAGAATATGGTGGAAATCATTCAACCTTCTCTCACAGCAATAGTAGAAATAAGAGAAACAGAAATTCAAGGAAAATTTTAAAATATTAAAGAGCAAACGAAGAATTTTACCTTGGGCGATGGGAGGCAGAAGGGGGAAAGAAGAAGACACTTTAAGGGAAGAGGAGATTTGTGAAAAGGAGGAAGAGGAGCCGTTCAAGAGGAGTAATAGAAGTGGCCCTTTTCTTGTTGAAGAAAGGATAAAAGACAATATAAGACTTGATTTCAATTGATAGGAAAATTGATCGACATTGTCGTCACTGTCGATTGACAAAGGAAAACATAAAAGAGAAGATACTGGTTTCGGAAACTTAAAAGAGAAGATACTGATTTAGGATTCAAAGTATAAAAGAATTCTTTGAGATATCTGAAGTGGAGTAGTATTTTATTTCTAAATATAATGGGAGTGTGAAATGACAACTCTATCCTTGAAGGAGATTATGTCAAGTGCTTTACAATTAAGCTGTCCATAATAGCAAATGAATATTTTGACTGACCAATTCATATTGGGTTCAAAATTTTTCGTCTTTACATGGTATCAGAGCAGGTCGACCAACCTGATATTTGAAACCCTTATTCATTTTTCAACTTTGCTCTATTCCTTACAATGGGAGAAACAACAAAAGTTGTAGCTGCAACAACTGATCCAACCAAGAAAGGTGTGATTGATTCAACACATCCTTTCTTTCTTCATCCTTCAGACTACCCAGGCATGAACCTTGTTTCCTCAGCTTTTGATGGCAAAAGCTATAGAGCTTGGCGTAGAGCAGTAGTCATATCTCTTTTTGCCAAGAAGAATAAACTAGGTTTCATAGATGGAACTCTTTCCATTCCAGATGAAAACTCAGTTTTTCAAAGTGCTTGGGCTAGAGGAAATGACATGGTGTTGTCTTGGCTCCTGAACTCTCTATCAAAAGAAATTGCAGAAAGTGTTCTTTACTCACACAGGACATATTTGGTCAGACAAATGGGGCTAAACTTTTTCAACTATAGAAAGAACTAAGTGGTGTGGTTCAAGGTAACTCTAGTGTTTCAAGTTATTTCACAAAAATAAAAAGTTTGTGGGATGAACTAGATACTTTGATCAATTTTTCTACTTGTTCATGTGAATGTGTATATGGAGCTAAAATAAAAAATCTGAAAACGCACCAAGACCAGAGACTGCTGCAATTTTTAATGGGCCTGAATGACACCTACATAGGTGTGAGAAGCAACATATTGTTGACTTCCCCTTTACCTTCTCTTGGCCAAGCTTACCCTATGGTTTTCCATGATGAAAAGCAAAGAGAAATACATGATTCTCCTATTTATCCTGGAGAATCAGCTTCATTTATTGCTGCACAACATGGGACAGTTGGTAAGAGAAACAATGTGATGGATTTTAAAGGGAAAAAACCTGGGTATGAGGGAAAGAAAAATAACTCTACATGTTCATACTGCAAGAAGCCAGGTCATGTTGTGGAACAATGCTACATGCTTGTTGGATTTCCCTCAGATTTTAAGTTCACAAATCAAAGAAAATACCAAGGGTCAGTTCAAGGTAACAATGCTTTCAGCACTGAAGAAAATACAGTACAGACTGCGGGGATCAAGTCACTTACTCAAGAAAATATTAGCCAGATCCTACAACTCCTTCAGCAAGTGCATATGGGAAAACGGGGAACCAACAGCTCTAAAAATAATGCAGAAGTGAATTGTGTTGATATATTTTTCTCACATAATTGCATTACTTGTTTTGCACATAACAACAATAAGACATGAATATTAGATAGTGGTGCATATGAACATATGACTTTTGATGAAACTGCTCTCTATAATATAACTCCTTTACCTAAACCTTTGAATATAAATTTACCCAACTCTCATAAGGTTAGAGTCACATATTCAGGTTCAGGTTCACTTTTTCCAAACCTGATTCTTCACAATGTGTTGTATGCCCCTGCTTTTGGATTTAATTTGTTGTCAGTTCATAAATTGTGCAAACAGAACAACTATCTCATATTATTCACTTCTCGTTTCTGTTTTTTGCAGGCCCCTTCAATGAAGATGCCTCTGATGATTGGCA
Source organism: Nicotiana otophora (assembly GCA_000715115.1). Taxonomy (NCBI): domain Eukaryota; kingdom Viridiplantae; phylum Streptophyta; class Magnoliopsida; order Solanales; family Solanaceae; genus Nicotiana; species Nicotiana otophora. Next base: position 53,469 of record AWOL01S0033379.1, read on the forward strand.
GGGAGAGTTGTGGTCTTTGTGTTCTGGAATCAAGGCATTTGGAACTCATTTTCATCTAGAAGTTCGTTTTTGTTAGGAAAAAATCTATGTAATCAGAAAGTTCCCTCAGCTTTATTTTCCTTCTTTAGTAATTCTGATGTAAAGAACAAGTTGCGGCACTATCGTTTAGGTCATATGCCTTTGAGTAATATGAAGAATATTTCATCTATTCCTAATTCTTCATGTGATAATTTTTTTGTGCCTTGTGTGATATGTCATATGGCTAGACAGTCGAAATTACCATTTTTCACTAGTTCAACTACTTCTAAATCTATGTTTGATTTAATTCACATAGATACATAGGGTCCTTATAACACAACCACTTATGATAGATATAAGTACTTCCTAACTATAGTTGATGACTATAGTAGGGGTACTTGGACATATCTTCTTAGCACAAAATCAAATGTGTTTCTAGTATTGTAATATTTTTTAGCTATGATAGAGATACAGTTTCACAACAAAGTCAAAATCATACATTCAGATAATGCTTTTGAGCTTGGAACAGGGAATGCACATGCAAATGTTTTTCAAAACAAGGAATTTTACATCAGACAACTTGTGTTGGGACTCCTCAACAAAATAAAATTGTGGAGCGCAAACATAAGCATCTTGTAGAGACTTCTAGGGCTTTGCTCTATCAATCACATATACCTATTCATTTTTGGGGAGAATGTGTGTTGACTGCAATACATTTAATTAACAGGTTCCTTTCAAAGGTCTTAAAGCTTAAGACACCTTATGAGATCTTATTTAAAACTAAGCCTAACTATTCCAGACTTAACTGTTTTGGATATTTATATTTTGTTTCTATTCTTTCATCTCACATGGTAAAATTTGATCCAAGGGCCTTATCTTGTGTTTTCTTAGGATATCCACATGGTAAGAAAGGGTATAAAGTCCTTAATCTTGACACAAAGAAGACTTTTGTTTCTAGAGATGTGATATTTTATGAGGACATCTATCCCTTTGCTTCAATGAATACTTCAAAACCTCATAAATAATTTTTCCTACTTCAAATACACCTGAAGTAAATCTTGAAGTTCCTAATTTGCAGACTACCAATTCAGTTGAACATTCTGATCATCCGAGTAATCCTCCAAATAAAGATGTTCCAGAATTTCCTACACTACTTTTCAGTCCACAACCTACAGATGAAAATCCTAGGAACTCACTAGTTGGACTCAGAAAATCCATTTGGATTCACAAAACTCCCTCTTGCCTAAGTGACTACATTAAAACTGCAGTGCAATTAACTAACGTTAGCACACCATGTTTTCTTTCTCCTATAAAACCTGCTTCTTACTTTTTTTCTGCCCTCTCAACTTCAAATAAGTCATTTTTAAATTCACTTTCAAATGTTCAAGAACCACTAGCCTTCAGCCAGACAGCTCATCACCCAGGATGGCAAGAAGCAATGTAGAAGAAGATTGAGGCACTAGTCCAGAATGAGACTTGGGAAGTTGTTGAACTTTCTGGTGATAAAAAGGCCCTCCCATACAAATGGGTATACAAAGTTAAACATCATTCAGATGGAAGTATTGAATGACTGAAAGCAAGATTAGTAATCAGAGGTGATGTGCAACGTGAGGGTATAGATTTTAATGAAACATTTTCTCCAGTGGTTAAAATGACCATAATCAGATGTCTTCTAGCTACAATAAAAAAGGGACTGGGGCTTATATCAATTGGATGTTAACAACACTTTCTTACATAGAGATTTAAACGAAGAGGTATACATGAAATTTTCAGCAGGTATGAACTCTTCAACACCCAGACATGTGTGCAAGTTAGAGAAGTCACTTTATGGACTTCGTCAAGCATCAAGACAGTGGTATTCAAAGCTTACATGTGCTTTTAGTTTCAAAGGCTATTCACATTCCCTAAATGACTACTCTTTATTCTTTAAGAAGAAAGGAACTGCAATCTCTATTGTAGCAATTTGTGTTGACGACATCGTGCTAACTAGTAATGACATTGAGGAATTGAATGCCTTGAAAATTTTTCTTGATCAAGAATTCAAAATTAAGGACCTCGGAAACTTATATTATTTCTTAGGGATGGAAGTACTTCGAGAATCAATTGGTTTAATTCTATCTCAACGCAAATTCACCTTAGATTTGCTAAAAGAGTTTGACTGCATGGATAAGCAACCAGCTTCTTCACCTTTGGATCCGACACAAAAACTTCTTGTACACACTGGAGAAGTCATTTAAGATCCAACCTTATATCGTCACTTGATTGGGAAGTTAAATTATCTTACTCATACAAGACCAGACCTTTCCTTTACAATACAACATCTCAGTCAATATATGCAGGACCCGCGATAACCACATCTCGAAGTTGCTCTTTGAGTACTTCGTTATCTTCTTAAAGATCCGGGACTTGGGCTTTACATAGCTGCATCACCATCTTTAAACTCCCAACTTTTTGTGATTCAGATTGGGGTTCATGTCCAGATTGTTGGAGATCAGTAAGTGGTTTCTACATCTCATTAGGATCTTCGTCAATTTCCTGAAAATCGAAGAAACAAGCCTCAATTTCTCTCAGTTCCGCCGAAGCAGAGTATCGATCGATGCAGAGAGTTGTGGCGGAGCTTACCTGGTTAGTCCGCCTCTTCGATGATCTTTCAGCACCAATCACACTTCCGGTTTCACTTCACTCTGACAGTCAGGCAACTATTCATATAGCTAAAAATTCCGTATTTTATGAGAGGACGAAAAATGTTAAAATTGACTGTCATTTTGTGCGACAACAGTTCATCTACGGTCTTATTTCCCTCTCTTTCGTCAGAACTGACTCTCAGCTAGCCGATTTATTCACGAAATCACTTACCGGACCTAAGCATCACACCTTACTGGGCAAGTTGAGTGTTTTCTCAAACCCCTCCAACTTGAGGGGGGTGTTGAAGAAAGGATAAAAGACAATCTAAGACTTGATTTCAACAAATAAAGTTAATCGGAGAATTGATCGACATTCATTACCGCTGATTGACAAAGGGAAACATAAAAGAGAAGATACTGGTTTAGGACTCAAAGTACAAAAATATTTTTTGAGATATCTGAAGTGGAGTAGTATTTTATTTCCAAATATAATGGGAGTGTGAAATGTCAACTCTATCCTTGAAGGATATTATATCGAGTGCTTTACAATCCAGCTGTCCATAATAGCAAAGGAATATTTTGACTGCAGTAGCTAGAGATTCCTTAGTTGTATTCTATATTTCCTTGTATATATATTTTATTCACATTAGGACAAATTATACATGGACATGTATGGTCCAGGTATGGGAGTAGTACATAGAGTAAATTGAATAAATTAGCTACACTGTACATATATTTCTCTTTCAAGACAATACGCACTAATTCATATTGGGTTCAAAATTTTCCGTCTTTACATTTCTTTTGCAGGGAAACGGCGTTTCTTTTGCAACGACTGTTGAGTTTTCTTTATTAGAACCTTTTTTCATTATTTTCTTTCTTGGAATTTGTTAGCCATCTGTATATAAAGAGATCAATTTTCCCCTCAAATTCAAGAACTCCTAGTGATATTAGAGCAAAATATAAATCTAAGTATTACTGATAAAATAGTTTGAAACTTGAAATATTATCTATTCGGATTTAAAAATCAAAATATTGATTAAAGTGGAACTATTTAGGTTTTTTTAATTGCCGTGCTGATAATGGGAAGGTTTCTAATATTCGAAGAGGATTGATACATTATCGTTATTCTAAAAGGTCAGATACGAAGTGTATTATATTTTTAGAATAACATCAAAGTTTCTTTTGTTTAAGAAAGCAAAAATATTAACCGGAATATGAGATGTGAAATATGTTGCAAATAAAGCCAAACTCCATCAAACGAAATATGAATCGATTCCTTTTCTTTAAAGTAAGTACATATTAATTTGTATACTATTATTAAGAAAGATAAATTAGCTTCTAAGCAACACCATTTAACATTCGCATTCCAAATCGGGAAAGGGCCGAGAAATGTACCAAAAAATCAAAACGAAAAGATAAGATAGAAAACACAAGTACACATGGATAATTTCTAAAATTATTTCAAGAAACGAAATTTCTAAAATTAAAAGAAATTTGACAAACAAACGAAAACAAATTCTGGGACAAAAGTAAATGGCACCTAATATATAACAATGATTGAATATAAGGGTGGGAAAAATGGGATTGATCTTGTAAATCGACATAGTCATAGGTAAGTTTTGAACTTTGTAATCATATGAATTTAGCAACACATATGACATATAGGCACTAACAGAATTATTGATATCGGGTTTGTCTATGCATTTATTATTACTCTCACATTCGTGAGGCAACTTTTTGACGATTAACTATATCATAGGCAGATTAGTATTTTAAATCGAAAAATCCTTAATATAACATATAACTACAAAATAAAAAATGAAAGAAAGACAAAGAGCAACAAAATTACCTTGAGAGCTTGGAACGTAATATCCAAGCTAAACTTCAAAGCTAGCTAACCATAGAGTCATCAAAGTAATAGTTAAATAATGGTGTCGCAAACTAAACTTATCATTAACTCGTAAATTCAAACATAAATTATTGAAGAGAAAAAAGAGTAGACACCTCTTGTTGATCTTCATTTACTCTTTGAGTTTCTTCACTATCAAATTATCATCCTTGTGGATCTACATCTTCACTTTACCATTCTTAACATATATTATCATTATCATATAGTAGTAATAATGGACCATAACTGTGGAATAGGGAAGGTTGTATCGGTTCGTAACATTCATTGTTGAGACCGTTTCTTTCATTAATGGGTGGATATTTATTGTATAAAGAAAATAGCACACAAATATGGAAAAGGGGATAAAAGCCAAAAAGGGAGAAAATAAATAAATAGGATCCTTGGTCAAAGAGATGTGCCAACTCATCTCCTATTGTCCCAACTTTATAACGAACGATGGATTTAACGATACGATATACTAATAACATTTAAGTAACAATCAAAATAAACATTATGTTTAAAGTAATAATACGATACAATACAAGAAATACCAACCATCCAAACAAGCTGTTAATCTCTTCTGACATATTTATCTTGTGTGATTAGGTAAATTTAGCAATCCAGCGCTTATTTGTTCATATTTTAAGAATCAACATTGACATGTTAACATAGATAACCAAAATTAGCAAAAAGTAAAAAATATTATTGGCAATTATTCATTTATCGATGAAATTGAAGCCATAAATACAGTTTGGATGTACTTTGTAGATAATTAAAAAAATATTAGATTTAAAACCGCCTCAAAATGTTAGAGATTGAAGCAAAAAATGCATTGTTTGTTTATTCCTTGTAATATAATTAGCACAAACCTATCCTAATTTACACGATTGTCGTTCCATTTTACGATATTTTAAAAGTGCAACATCATATTATTACTATATTATTTTACAAGAGTGCAATTTTTACGGGTTTTCATATCTTAATTTACACGATTGTCGTTCCATTTTACGATATTTTAAAAGTGCAACATCATATTATTAGTTTATTACTATATTATTTTACAAGAGTGCAATTTTTACGGGTTTCCATAATTAGATTAAATCTATATTAATTCACAAAATTTAAATTTGGATATGACGTTTTTCTTTCGATTACTATATTATTTTAACACTAATTTTGTGCCGGCTTCTCACCTCTGTTCATGATTCCAAGACGAAAACACACACACACACACTCTGTAATATTTATTTGACTGGCGTATATTATATTTCAATTTGGGTATTCAATCCCTTTGCTTAAATGACCAATTTAATCCCTTAAGCTGAAGAGCACAGAAAGTTCACAGTTTTCTTCTAATTGAAATTCACGAGTAAAGTCTCTTTGTGTGGCATATATTATGATTCGATTTGGGTTTCAATCTCGTTGTTGAGATAATCAATATAATCATTAAGCTAGAAAGTAACAAAAGCTTGCAGTTTTCTCTGCAATTGAAACTCACGAGTAAAATCTCTTTGTGCATCAAAAAAGTACCTTATGTGATGTAATAACAACTATTCAAATCTTTTTTCTTTTTTGGTCATTAATGAACTAAGAAACTTTTGTTACAACGATTCAAGTCTTACCATAGTGCAAGTTATTTATGTCATAAGTAATTCTATGAATGCTCTATTCCAAAAATCTCATGTAGGAATTGAACCATATTTGCTTCATTATAAAAAGTTTCTGCCTTGAATTTACCTTCAAAATAATTTCAAATTTTTTAGATCTTCTTTTATACTTAGGGTGTGTTTGGTATGAACGAAAATGTTTTTCGTGAAAAATATTTTCCTATAAAATATTTTTATGGAAAATGAATGGTTTCATCATCTATTTTCCCTTGTTTGGTTGGTGAGTGAAATTTTTTTTCCGAAAAATATTTTCTAGTGTTTGGTTAAAAAGTAAAAAATATTTTTTAGAAATACTTTTTTATACTACTCTCCTCACCCTCTTTCCTCAAGTCACATGTCACCTGTGCTCCCCCCAACCCCCTATAAATTAAAGAGATCAAAATTCTTGATTCTTTTCTTACTTTACATGAGTATTAAAAAAAAATTTAAAATAGTTTCACCTATACTAATCTATTAGAATTTTAAGAATAAAAAAGAATAAGTAAGATTTTTTGAAGTATTTTACTATATATTTTAAAATGCAATAACGTGTTTTATTAGCATGCGAAATACGGACAAATTAACTAGTTGTTATATAATTGCAGTCTCATGACTCTCGTATCATAGCATTTCGTTAGCAATTACGTTAGTTCGCAATTACGTTAGTGATTGTGAATTTTGAAAATAAGAGGAGCAAAGGATTACCGTAAAATTAGAATATTTAATGTTTTTCGAGACAAGTTTAAAGGGTAATTTATGTTTTTTTCCTAAATTAGTGGATGTAACATATTATTTACAGCATTTCCTAATTACAACTCCACGCTGAGTTATTTGCAAAGAATTTATACCTCTACTGCTTTACTTACCCGCCAGACTTCCTTCTCAATTTTCATTCTGCAAAATCTATGCTAGCACTGCACTTTCGCATGTTATACGAATCCTTTTACTTCGCCGAAAATGGACTCTTACACTCAACTGCTGGAGAAAATTCGAATCCCTCAACCATCACTACAAAAATTCGCAGTCATCTCGATCTTCGAGAAGCTTCGATCGGCTCCGCCGCACTTGGACTCCGACTCTGGCCCTGGAACAGACGCTATTACTCAGTGCCTTCATTCCACCTCAGCTTCTGTCCTTGATCAATCCGTTCGAGAATTATGCCGCCTCGTCAGAGACTCCAAATTGGACATCTCTCGCGGGTTACTGGAGCTCCAGTCTGCTCTCGAAGGTTCAGATTCACGCTTCGTCAACCTTTTCGTCAAAGGCATAGGGTTTCTCGCTCGGTTAGGGTTCCAGAAGAACTCTTTGCGGTTTCTAGCTTCAGAGACTCATCCATTTGTCAAGGTAATTACCACATCAGCACGGCTAAATACAATGTGAACCTTTGCCGTTTTAATTTTTGAGTGTTCCGTCCGCGGTGCTAGGGCTAAGTTCAATTAATCGCAGAGCTTAGAATGGAATACTAATTGTGCTTGAGAATACATTTTACACACAATATAGGCACCTGGAGTACTAAACGGGATAGGTATTACTCATTCCGTCCCAATTAATGTCGTCGTTTTTGACTGGGAAAAACAAGCTTTCGTCATCTAAATTAAGTCATAGATACATGTATGGTTATAAATCATTTTATTAAGGGTAAAATGAGAAGGTTAAAGTTAAATATTATTTCTAAATATAGAAATGTATCGTTCTTTTTGGGACAAACTAAAAAAGAAATATCATATCATAAATTGGGACGGAAGTAGTTTGGTAACATGGCGCATCAAACTCTGACTGAGCAAGAAACATATTTGTAAATAGTAACTTCGTGCCCATTCTGGCAGTTTTTGAGCAATTAGTGTCCGATGAGTTTATTGCTTTAAAAATCTCAAATCTGATGCGAATCAGTACGGCTGGGCAGGTTCTTTCTTGTCGCGTGGAGGTTCAGACGGAGCTAGTGCAACAAGTGATTATTTTTATAGTGCAGAGCAAACATTTGGGAATGGTAGAAGTTTGTGAATTCTTGGTACCTGTCTTGAATTATTCAATTGTTAGGATGCCCTCCTCTGTATCAGTTTCTTCATTTATAAGAAGTTTGATATCGTCATTAGCTGGACTTTGTTGTTCGATTCCCGGGGAGGCCATTCCTATTATTGAGCTCCTCATTGGGCGTTTGAAGTTCTTTCCACGCAATAATTCAGAAGTAAGTGTATTAATTTATTATGCAAAGCGTGTTGATTCCTTTTTATTCTCGGCACAGTAGCTGTTCGTCTGATGGATGCTTGCTTTGTGGTAGAAGTTTTGCCATCAGTATTCAAGTGCTTAAGTCCTGCGGTTAATGTGCAGGATTTTACTAATATTTCACACTGCCTTGAATGCATTGTAGATGCATATGTGGTGGTCTTGCAACAATTGGTGGAAATGGGATCGGTATATTAACTGGTCTTTCCTTTTTCTTTACCATTTTTTGAATTTTATTGAATTTTTAATATAAATTTACATTTTATTACATCTTAAGATTTATATTGCGGTCTAGACATACTAATTGCAAGTGATCAATGCTAGCAGCTGCTTCACGAAGCTCAGTTATGTGGTGTGGAGCTACTGGATGCTATGTTGTGTACGAATCCAAAGCACACGAGTTCAGTTGAGAACATTTTAGAAGTATCAAGGCGCATATTGATAGTGCAAAAAGATCTTGGTTTCGGTTATACTCCTGAATTATCAACCATTACGCTGTCCTTGTTTATGATACTTGTGCAGTCTGAACTTGAACACGAACAGTTCTTGGCGGTGAAACTTATCCTATTTCTGTTGAAGTGGAAAAATGAGAATGGTATGATTACTGGTATAAGTTGATTTTCCGGAAAAAGGTTGGATATATATATATCCTGGATTTCCTGGATATATATATGCACAGTGTTACAATTGCCTTCCTTTATACATATTTGAGTAGTAAGGTGCTATTTCTTATCCTTGTAGCCTAGAAGATATCCCCTAAGTCTGTGCACTATCAATTGAATCTTTAAAGATGTGTAAAATAGTTCAAAAGGCAAAATAGTGAGTTTATGAACACATTCTCTTTTGAGAATATCCATATGTTTTACTGTATAATACCTATCTGTGTTGCTTATTTTTCGCCACTAGCTAAATAAAATTGTTAAAATACTTTTGCAGAGTATGATGTCCAGGGAGATGCATATGATTTGAATGAAGAGCTCTTATTCATTTTCCCTGCTATCAGCCTTCTTTCTTCTCCGTCTAAAATAGTAAAACAAGCTGCAACCGATTTGCTTCATATTTTGGGAAAGCTTTCGAATAAGCTACTTATTGCACAAAAGACCGGACAGCCAAATGCAATGAAATTTCCTTCCATTAGTACACCTAAGTACATAGTCTTCAGACTCTTGCAGCACTTGTGGCTTCAGGTTTATTTCATTGTCTTGGACCTCAAAATTATATATTCTTTGTTAAAGTGTGTAAATTGTATTAGTTATGACACCTATACTTAGTAAGTGAAAGGGACATTGACATATGTGTTTCTTGTCAATTTTTACTAGATCATCTTACCAGACTTACTCTAAGCAAACCCCCCCA
>AWOL01S0033380.1:0-11548 GCA_000715115.1 Nicotiana otophora
TGTTCCGACTACGGTCTAAATTCCAAGACTTAAGTTCTCATTTAGGGACTAAGTGTCCCAAAATACTCCGAAACTCAAAAACAATCATCCCGGCAGGTCACAATAACATAAATAGATATGGGGAAAGCAGGTAATAGGGGTTCGGGGCTCTAACTCTCAAAACGACCGGCAGAGTCGTTACAACTATTTAAATTGAAGGAAAATATGATTTCAAAAATAATAAAATGAGAACACAATTAAGTAATTATTGTTTGCTTGCCTGACAGTGATGTACGGCGCCATCACGACCCTTATGGATTTTGAGTCATGACAGCGATGTAATTTAGTAATCATCAATTGAGATTTAGCGTTTCTGAGTTGCAAATTAGTGTATATATTAAAACAGTTTTGAAAGTAATTGATTTATTATGAGTAGTCATCAATTGAGATTTAGCGTTCTGAGTTGTAAATTATTGTATACATTAAAAGATCGTCATACCTATCAAATCAAATGTTATATCCCAAATTATTATTATTTTTTGACAAAATTTTGAAGGGTTTACAAAATTGGTCAATATTTGAATTAGAAGGACCCAACTTTGGGTAAAAAGGAAATAATTTCCTAATCATAACAATTTACCCTTATTTATTTACTCTTACATAAATTTATAGATTATTTTGGTATAATAAAAAATCAAATTCTATTTAAAAACTACCTCTAATTTTGAAGCTAAAACAAGATAGGCTGCTAAATATATGTTTAACACGTTTAAGCTTACTCTAACTTTTTGTTTCTTTTAGGCATTCTTTCATGTATTTAAACAAGGAGTTAGAGTGACATTGGAATATTACGTTATGTTGTGGCTTAAGAAATTCCACTTCGTGTTTTCCAATGACAAGTGGCTTTAAGAATTTCTATTATTAGTTGGTAACTAATTCCTTTATTTTAGGCACTATAACTTGATTCACATTATTTTATGATTTTAAAATTTTCTAGTATTAGTTGGTTCAAGCTCCTATATTTTAGGTACTAAATGTTACAATTTTATCCCAAATTCTATTATTTCTTTTGAAGAAATAATTTAATTTTTAAGGGTATAAAAGTCGGTCAATATTTCAGAGATATTTGTGTCATTCAATATTTACCGATCCAATATTCGTGCTTTTATAATAATATAGATATAGATATAGATAGATAGATTTATAATAATATAGATATAGATATAGATAGATAGATAGATATAGATGTAATTATAGATAGATAGATTTATAATAATATAGATATATAAATAGAAATAGATAGTTGTAGATATAAATATATACGTTCTCAATCAAGGAAAAACCAATTAATTAATCTATCATGGGATCCCCACTATATATTTTTAATTATATCCAAAGTAGTATTCCTCCACTATGTTAGGAGTGGCTAACATTTGTAAAGTGGAGATTGATATACATTCACATATTCTCACGTTTAGAGATTATTAAGATTTACATAACATCTAGCAAATATTATCCTTTTGGGGATTTTGATATTGATTCATCTTGTTCATTTATCAATCATTCTCTACTCAATTAGGGTTTGTATTCATTCCCTTTTACAATCAATATTCAATATATCCCTACTTACTTTTCCAATTTGTACCGAGTTATTCCACGTATCCTTAGAAATACGTATAAATTCAACTCTATGCGTTTTTCGAGTAAACAGTTTGGTGCCCACCGTGGGGCTAAGGATAACAGTGGTTATTTGGTACGAATCTCTGAAAAACACACCATTTTATACTTGCTCTTGGAAGTGTCTTTGATTTCATGTTAAAAACGACGAACCCTCAATTAATGGCCCTACCTATTGACAACGAAGTTGGCCTTCAAGATGAGAACAATAACCTGACGACCGGGGATGAAAGGCCACTCGTCGATCCCGTTGGAGCTCGGGCGGTAGATCCAATTGACTTTAATTCACATGTGGCAATTGAGGGGAACCAACATTCCGCCCCCGAAAATAGCATTCATGGTGGAACTCGATCTGCAGTTCGAAATACCCAAAATGTTGGAGAAGACGGGATCAGCCTGCGTATGATTTTTGAAATGTTGCAAGCTCAACATGTAGAAATAGCTCAGTTGCAGAGCCAAACCGAGGCACCAAGCAGGGCTAAGCCCGGACCACCCCGAGAAGTAACCCACAAAATGGGGCCAGTTATAGTAAGATCAAATGAACAAGAATCGGGGACTAATCCCTAAATTATTAGAATGCTCGAAGAACTGACAAAACGAATTGAGTCAGGAGAAAAGAGGATTGAAGAAAATGACAAAAAGTAGAAACTTATAACTCCAGGGTTGATCATATACCGGGGGCACCACTGGTACTGAANATATAAATAGAAATAGATAGTTGTAGATATAAATATATACGTTCTCAATCAAGGAAAAACCAATTAATTAATCTATCATGGGATCCCCACTATATATTTTTAATTATATCCAAAGTAGTATTCCTCCACTATGTTAGGAGTGGCTAACATTTGTAAAGTGGAGATTGATATACATTCACATATTCTCACGTTTAGAGATTATTAAGATTTACATAACATCTAGCAAATATTATCCTTTTGGGGATTTTGATATTGATTCATCTTGTTCATTTATCAATCATTCTCTACTCAATTAGGGTTTGTATTCATTCCCTTTTACAATCAATATTCAATATATCCCTACTTACTTTTCCAATTTGTACCGAGTTATTCCACGTATCCTTAGAAATACGTATAAATTCAACTCTATGCGTTTTTCGAGTAAACAGTTTGGTGCCCACCGTGGGGCTAAGGATAACAGTGGTTATTTGGTACGAATCTCTGAAAAACACACCATTTTATACTTGCTCTTGGAAGTGTCTTTGATTTCATGTTAAAAACGACGAACCCTCAATTAATGGCCCTACCTATCGACAACGAAGTTGGCCTTCAAGATGAGAACAATAACCTGACGACCGGGGATGAAAGGCCACTCGTCGATCCCGTTGGAGCTCGGGCGGTAGATCCAATTGACTTTAATTCACATGTGGCAATTGAGGGGAACCAACATTCCGCCCCCGAAAATAGCATTCATGGTGGAACTCGATCTGCAGTTCGAAATACCCAAAATGTTGGAGAAGACGGGATCAGCCTGCGTATGATTTTTGAAATGTTGCAAGCTCAACATGTAGAAATAGCTCAGTTGCAGAGCCAAACCGAGGCACCAAGCAGGGCTAAGCCCGGACCACCCCGAGAAGTAACCCACAAAATGGGGCCAGTTATAGTAAGATCAAATGAACAAGAATCGGGGACTAATCCCTAAATTATTAGAATGCTCGAAGAACTGACAAAACGAATTGAGTCAGGAGAAAAGAGGATTGAAGAAAACGACAAAAAGTAGAAACTTATAACTCCAGGGTTGATCATATACCGGGGGCATCACTGGTACTGAAGGTCATGTATTCCAAAATATTCGTACAAAAGCCTTTCCCCCCGAGCGCGGCTCCCAAACTGATCCCCAAGAAGTTTCGCATTCCCCAAATTCTTAAATATAATGGGACAACCGACCCCAACGAACATGTCACCTCTTACACATATGCCATTAAAGGGAACGATCTAGAAGACGACAAGATCGAATCTGTATTATTGAAGAAGTTCGGGGAAACCCTGTCAAAGGGGGCAATGATATGGTATCATACTTTATCGCCTAACTCTATTGATTCTTTTGCTATGCTTGCAGATTCTTTCAGAAAAGCACATGCTGGAGCCATAAAGGTCGAGACAAGGAAGTCGAACCTTTTCAAGGTAAGGCAAAAAGATAACGAGATGCTAAGAGAGTTCGTATCTCGTCTCCAAATGGAACGAATGGATCTACTACCGGTCACAGACGATTGGGTTGTTCAAGCTTTTACTCAAGGACTGAACGAACGAAGCTCGATGGCTTCACGATAGTTGAAGCAAAACTTGATCGAGTACCCGGCTGTTACCTGGGCCGGTGTACACAATCGATATCAATCGAAGATTAGAGTCGAAGACGACCAGTTGGGTTCTGGGTCCGTTATTAAAAGGGACATAGACCGAGAACCAAGGTCGAGCAAGGACCAATATCGGCCGTATAACGGGGATCGTAGGGGTAGCGAACCTGCACGCAACTCCGTATGAGGCGAAAGGAGAAGTGATCGAGGCCAAGGGTCCTGGGGCTGATGAACAAGAATGGGTTCGACAGGCATACCGGACCTAAGGAAGCACCACGATTATCAGAATATAACTTCAACATAGATGCATCCGCCATCGTGTCAGCTATCAGATGCATCAAAGATACTAAGTGGCCTCGACCTCTGCAGTCCGATCCAGCCCAGAGAAATCCCAATCAAACGTGCAAGTATCATGGCACCCATAGCCACAGAACTGAAGACTGTAGGCAGTTGAGAAAGGAGGTGGCCTGGTTATTCAATGAAGGGCACCTTCGAGAATTTTTAAGTGACCGGGCCAAAAACTATTTCAAAAACAGAGATTTCAATAAACAAAATAAACAAGAAGAGCCACAACACATCACCACATGATTATCGGAGGGATCGATGTCCCCTAGGGGCCGGTGCTTAAACTTACTAAGATGTCGATTGTAAGAGAGAAGTGATCTCGGACTCATGATTACACACCAAAAGCAATCTTGTCCTTTAGTGACGAAGACACGGAAGGAATAATGCAACCCCATAGCGATGCACTAGTAATATCTGTACTTATGAATAAAATTTAAGTTAAGCGTGTGTTAATTGATCCAGGTAGTTCGACCAACATCATTCGATCAAGAGTCGTAGAGCAACTCGGTCTACAGGACCAGGTCGTGCCCACAACCCTGGTACTAAACGGATTCAATATGGCGTGTGAAACTACTAAGGGGGAGATAATTTTGCCAGTAAACATGGCTAGGACCATCCAAGAAATGAAGTTCCACGTGATCGAAGGGGATATAAGATATAACGCCCTGTTTGGGAGGCCATAGATCCACAACATGAGAGCAGTGCCCTCGACCCTTCACCAGGTTTTGAAATTCCCAACATCGGAGGGAATCACAATAGTATACGGGGAGAAACTGGCCGCAAAGGAAATGTTTGCCATCGATGAAGTGATTCTGATATCTTCACTATTATCGACAAAGGGATCAGATTTGAAGGAGGAACGGGATACCATAGCAATCACAAACGTTAGCCTCGACCCAACTAGAGAATCAAAAGACTGACGAAGATGATGACTATAGGATCCCTCGATCCTTTGTGGTCCCCGAAGATTCAGACGCTACCAAATCAACGGTCGAAGAACTTGAGCAAATCACGCTAATCGAACATCTGGCCGAGCGAAAGGTATACCTGGGCATGGGGTTAGATCCCGAGCTCAGGAAAAATCTTATTCAATTTCTTATAGCTAACATGAACTGTTTCGCTTAGTCCCATCTTGACATGACAGGGATCCCACCAGAACTAACCACTCATAGACTGAGCTTGGATTCAAAATTCCATCCGGTAAAGCAAAAAAGAAAGCCCCAGTCCGAGGTCAAACATGCCTTCATAAAGGACGAGATAACCAAACTTCTTAAAATAGGATCCATTCGAGAAGTAAAATACCCCGAATGTCTAGCAAATATGGTGGTAGTCCCTAAGAAGGGAAACAAACTTAGAATATGTATAGATTATAAAGACATGAACAAAGCATACCCTAAGGATTCTTTTCCTTTGCCTGATATCGATCGTATGATCGATGCCACGGCCGGCCACGAGACTCTCAGTTTTCTCGATGCCTACTCTGGGTACAACCAGATACAGATGAACCCGGAGGATCAGGAAAAGACCTCGTTTATCACTAAGTACGGTACCTATTGTTATAACGTAATTTCATTCGGTCTAAAAAATGTGGGTGCAACTTATAAACACCTAATAAATCAAATGTTCGAAAATGAAATAGGAAAATCAACAGAAGTTTATATTGATGACATGTCAGTTAAGTCCCTGCGAGCAGAGGACTATTTAAAGCATTGGCAGAAAAAATTCGACATACTGAGGGAGTACAATATAAAGCTCAACCCCGAAAAATGTGCATTTGGGGTTGGCTCGGGCAAGTTTCTTGGTTTCATGGTGTCCAATCGAGGAATCAAGATCAATCCCGATAAAATCAAAGCTATCAAGGATATCACGGTAGTAGAAAATGTAAAGTCCGTGTAGAGGCTAACGGGACGGATAGCTGCCCTAGGACGATTTATTTCGAGATCCTCAGATAGGAGCCACCGATTTTTCTCACTACTTAAGAAGAAAGGCAACTTTGCATGGATTCCGGAATGCCAGCAGGCTTTGGAAGAACTAAAGCGGTATTTGTCGAGCCCGCCGCTGCTTCATGCCCCGAAAGTGAACGAACAACTTTACTTGTACTTAGCTATCTCAGAGATAGTGGTAAGTGGAGTTCTGGTTTGAGAAGAACAAGGTACGCAATTCCCTATTTATTATGTCAGTTGGACCTTAGGCGAGGCCGAAACTAGATATTCACACGTAGAAAAATTAGCGCTTGCTTTAATAAGCGCCTCTAGAAAACTAAAACCATATTTCCATTGTCATCTGATACATGTTGTAACAATTTATACTCTTCAAAATATTTTGCACAAACTCGATCTTTTGGGTCGATTGACTAAATGGGCCATAGAAATTGACGGATATGATATTGAGTATCGACCCTGAACCGCTATCAAATCTCAAATCTTGGCGGACTTCACGGCTGACTTTATGCCGGCCTTCGTACCCGAGATTGAAAAAGAACTACTGATAAAATTAGGCACCTCTTCGGGATTCTAGACCCTCTTTACGGACGGTGCCTCGAACGCGAAAGGGTCCGGACTAGGCATCGTACTAAAATCACCCACAGGTAATATAGTTAGATAGTCTAGCACAACTACAAAATTGACTAACAATGAGGCCTAGTGTGAGGCCATGATTGCAGGTCTCGAACTAGCTAGGAGCTTGGGAGCGGAAGTCGTAGAGGTTAAGTGTGATTCCCTCCTCATGGTAAACCAAGTTAATGGAACTTTCGAAGTCCGAGAAAATCGAATGCAGAGGTACTTGGATAAACTCCAGGTGACTCTACATCGATTTAAGGAATGGACTTTACAACATGTACCCCGAGAACAAAATGGCGAGGCCGACGCTCTTACAAACTTAGGTTCATCGGTCGAAGATGACAAACTCAACTCGGTGATTGTCGTACAACTCATGAGATCGGTAATCGAAGAAGGTCACGCCAAGATAAACTCCACAAGTTTAACCTGGGATTGGAGAAACAAATATATAGAGTACTTCAAGAACATGAAGCTTCCATCAGATCCAAAGGAATCGAGAGCCCTGCGCATGAAGGAAGCACATTTCACCTTGTATGAAGATGGAACGTTGTTTAGAAGGACGTTCGATGGATCATTGGGAATATGTTTGGGACCAGGAGATACCGATTACATTATATGGGAAATTCATGAGGGTACTTGTGGAAACCATTTCGATGTCGATTCGGTGGTCCACAAAGTAATCAGAGCAGGGCATTATTGGACCAATATGGGCAAGGATGCAAGGGAGTTCGTTCGAAAATGGGACAAATGCCAAAGACATGCGGCCATGATTCATCAACCCGAGGAGCTACTCCACTCGGTCCTATCTCCATGGCCTTTCATGAAATGGGGAATAAACACCATTGGCCCCCTCCCATCGGCCCCAGGTAAGGCTCAATTTATTTTGTTTATGACAGATTATTTCTCTAAATGGGTAAAAGCACATGCTTTCGAGAAAGTGAGATAAAAAGAAGTGATAGACTTTATTTGGGACCACAACATATGTCGATTCGGGATGCCATCCGAGATTGTATGTGATAATAGAAAATAATTCATCGGCAGCAAAATAACTAAATTTCTCGAGGATCACAAGATCGAAAGGAGGAACCAATACCATATCATCCCAGCGGGAACGGACAAGCCGAATCGACCAACAAACCATTATCCAAAATCTTAAGAAGAGGTTGACCGATGCCAAAGGAAAATGGAGAGAAATACTACCCGAGGTCCAATGGGCATACCGCACAACATCGAAATCCAGTACCGGAGCAACACCATTCTAGTTGGTTTATGGCGCCGAAGCCCTGATCACAGCCGAGGTCAGAGAACCTAGCATCAGGTTTCGATATGCAATAGAGGAGTCGAATAACGAGACCATGAATACGAGCCTAGAATTGTTGGACTAAAGACGAGAAGCCGCTCTCGTCTGATTGGCTGCCCAAAAATATCGAATCGAGAGGTACTACAATCAAAGAACCAATCTTCGACATTTTAAAATCGGGGACTTGGTGCTAAGAAAAGTCACCCTCAACATCTGAAATCCGAATGAAGGGAAACTGGGTCCTAACTAGGAAGGACCGTATCAGGTTCTCGGAATCGTCGGAAAAGGATCCTACAAGCTCGGTAAGATAAACGACAAACGACTACCGAGTAATTGGAACGTATCTCACCTAAAACGATACTACTGCTAAGGTACGACCCTCCCATGTTCCTTTGTATTTCAAAACTAACCCTTGCAGGTGTTCGATCAGAAACAAAGATGGATTCTTCAACATGAAGCCTTTAGATTTGAAAGCACGCGTTGCACTTTTTTTCCCTTGGACTAGTTTTGTCCCTAATGGGTTTTCCGGTGAGGTTTTTAATGAGGCAACCATTGATCGTGCTAACTTAGAACAATTCAACAGTATCCGAGGCCTCTTTACAATCAACCTAGAATACTGTGGGGCATTGCCCTAGAATATATCAAGTTCGATGCAAGGAAATTACTTCATGGCAATAGGGTCTCGATAGGAAACATTTGTAAGGGCCAAATGGATAAAATGAACCATGCCCGCATAGTTTGCTCGAGCCCTGGCTCAAAACATGTACGCATGTATAATGACTTATAAAGAGAAATTCCTTCTTTACCGATATCTTATACCTTAGAAAGTTTCTTCTACTTGCGTTATACAAACAGGCTTAAGGGCCGACCATGACCGGAGTTCAAATGATTACCCCCACAAATCGGGGACTACCGTCCGAAAAATCAACGAGATCAAATTATATAAACTCCGAAGATCATAAGCCTAAGAAGGAAACCCCGAACTAAAGAAGGATTTTTATAGGCCAAGGCCACCCCACTCAGAGACTGATACTTCGGGCAAGCTCGAAGTAAAACAGGAAAATAAGACCAAGACACAAATCCCGAACTAAAGAGGCTACGACCGAATTAACACGAATCGAAGACATCCGAATTCAGTAACAAAACAGGGTCAGAAAGGCTACCCCCCGGCAAAATCATAAAAGGCTTCGATAATATCAAGCCTCAAAAACTCTAATGAGTACAAAATTGTTCGAACTCTCGAACAAGTCCCTATTTCATGCTAAGGCATTACAAGTTTCGCAAATACAAATGATAAGAAACTCTTTCAAGCCAAAAAGGGGACAAATCCATAAACAATCCTTTTTACAAAAATCTAAGGTTTACTTTACTTCGAGTTCGAGCAAACACTCACTCGACCATAAGGCCTAAGGGCTGCTTTTTACTTCGAGTTCGAGCAAACACTCACTCGACCATAAAGCCTATGGGCTTTTTTTTAACTTCGATTTTAGGAAAACACTCACTCGACCATAAGGCATAAGGGCTTGTTTTTACTTCGGGTTCGAGCAAACACTCACTCGACTAAAAAGCCTAAGGGCTGTTTTTTACTTCGAGTTCGAGCAAACACTCACTCGACCATAAAACCTAAGGGTTGTTTTTTGCTTTGAGTTTGAGAGACTGTCCTTGTTTAACTAAAAACCAAGGGTTACTTTACTTCGAGTTTGAGCAAGCACTCACTCGATCAAAAAACCTAAGGGCTACACTAGTTCGATTTTGATCAAATTATCTGAACCCCGACCTTAGAATACAACTTCACAATTCTATAAGGAAAAAAGGAAGAAAGGTTTTTATACATGTCAAAATCATTTACGAGGGCAGCATGGCCCGATCAAATTTCTCTACAAAAGACAAAAATGGTCTTATAAGAAACACAAAAAATACTAAAGCACTTAGTCCTCTCCAAGAGCAGCATCTTTGCCCTTGAGGCCCCCTTCACTTTTAGATCCGCTCGTACTCCCGGTATCATCATCATCGGGAAAGGCCAACACTCTGGTTTTGGTTTCAAGCTCCATAGCTTTCTCAATCTCGGCTGTAAGATCGAAGCCACGAGCATGGATCTCTTCGAGAGTCTCCCTTCGAGACTACATTTAGCATGCTCGGCAACCCATTTTGCTTGAGCCTGAGCAGCCTCAACAACCTCTTTTGCTCAAACCTGAGCAGCTTCGGCATCAGATCAATAAATGGCCACTATTGCATCAGCATTGGCCATGGTTTTCTCGACCTCCGATTTGGCCGCTGCAAGTTCTGTGGCCAATCGCTCTCGATCAGAATTTGNAAACACAAAAAATATTAAAGCACTTAGTCCTCTCCGGGAGCAGCATCTTTGCCCTTGAGGCCCCCTTCACCTTTAGATCCGCTCGTACTCCCGGTATCATCATCATCGGGAAAGGCCAACACTCTGGTTTTGGTTTCAAGCTCCTTAGCTTTCTCAATCTCGGCTGTAAGATCGAAGCCACGAGCATGGATCTCTTCGAGAGTCTCCCTTCGAGACTACATTTAGCATGCTCGGCAACCCATTTTGCTTGCGCCTGAGCAGCCTCAACAACCTCTTTTGCTCAAACCTGAGCAGCTTCGGATCAGATCAATAAATGGCCACTATTGCATCAGCATTGGCCATGGTTTTCTCGACCTCCGATTTGGCCGCTGCAAGTTCTGTGGCCAATCTCTCTCGATCAGAATTTGTTGAGCTCAATCGAGACTGGAACTCCTCGATTTTCTTGGCTTGCACCAAGGCTTTCTATTTGAAGCTATGGAGTTGGGCCTCAGTCGAAGCCAGTTGAGTTCGGGCAGTCTCCTTTTCTGAGGCGAGGCGGTCCATGTTCTTCTTCTATTCCTCGGCCTCCGATTTCAATCTACATCCACTTAAACACAAAGATGCATGATCACATCGAACTTTTACTCGACATGCAGGACCAAACTGTTAGCCATCACTCCCGAGTCAATATCATTAAATTCAAAGATTCTTTTTACCTGATCGGCCAGCTCAGCTTGTTCTTTCCGAGATGCTTTATGATGACCCGATAGGTCATCTCATGTTTTGAAACCTAATTATGTGATCTGAAGCCTTAAAATCATATTTTAGCCTTTCTCGATTTGCATGCGCAGTCCGGACATTTTTTCAGAACGCTTTTATGTTAAAAACTTGAATTGAGAAAATATGAAATTTTTGCTTTAAAATCTATTTGAGTTGACTTGGGGAGGGAGATTCTTCGCATTTGCAATCATTGGGTCGCCTTTGCGGTCAAGTTAGTGTTCGCATTTGCGAACTTTTCATCGTAAATGCGATGATTGCAGAGGTGTGTCTGCCTTTTCAGTTGTTTTTACCGTTTCATTCGTTCA
>AWOL01S0033381.1:3853-18302 GCA_000715115.1 Nicotiana otophora
CCAACTCACGTGCTATAGTATAATACAAGGATCTGCACGGCCAACTCACGTGCTATAGTATAATAAAAGGATATGTACGGCCAACTCACGTGATATAGTATAATAAAAGGATCTGCACGGCTAACTCACGTACTACACGGCCAACTCACGTGCTATAGTATAATAAAAGGATCTGCACGGCCAACTCACGTGTTGTACTATAATATCTCACAATCAGGCCCTCAGCCTCAATCAGTCATAAAGCTCTCCAGCCTCTAGGGCTCTCAACAATCATGAAATCAACCCAAAAAACAATGATATTACACATCAATAATGAACAATAGAGACCGAGACAAAATAATCAGGTAACTATGACTGAGTACAAAATAACAATTTAAGCAAATAATTCAACATGTACACGACCTCTGTGGTTCCCAACAATACCAACATATAGCCTAAACATGGTTTCTAACATGACTTATAGTCAAATTTCCACAACACATAGAGAACACATAATTATCAACAAGTTATTCAACTTTACAGTTTCCACGGGACGGACCAAGTCACAATCCCCTCGGTGCACGCCCACACGCCCGTCACCTAGCATGTGTGTCACCTCCAAAATAATCACATGATACAAAAGATCCAGGGTTTCATATCCTCAGGACCAGATTTAAAACTGTTACTTACCTCAACCCGTGTAATTCTTTATTCAGCTATGCCATTGCCACGAGAATAGGTCTCCAAAAGCCTCGAATATAGTCACAAATAATTCGTTTCAGTCAATAAAATTTATTGGAATTAATTCCATAAGAAAATACTANATCTTCTGTCTAGACTGTGCCGTGCAAAACCATTCCTCAATTACTTTGACCTTCTCTAAAGCATCTTGAACCAANCTAAAACTCCGAAATTTAGCTCAAAAATCGCCCATGGGGCCCACGTCTCGGAACCCGACAAAAGTTACAAAATCCGAAAGCACGAGTCTACCCATGCCAATTTTACCAAAATTCGACCTCAACTCGACCCTCAAATCTACAAATCTTATTTTCAAATTTCTAAGTTTCAATCTCCGATTTACACCTCAAAATCATGTAATCTAGTCAGATTATTCGATGATAATCCAATATTATGGAGTAGAAAAGATCACAAGGGACTTACCTCAAGTTTTCCTTGAAAATATATCAAAAATCGTCTCTCCTCAAGCTCCAATTTGTCGAAAATGGCGAATGGGACGAAGTCCTTATTTTTATAATTCTGCCCAGACTTCCTCGATCTTGGCCTTCGATCGAGGTCCTCGATCTTGGGCCTCAATTTTGACCCTCGATCCTGGCCCTCGATCATGGCTCTCGACCCTGGTCTCGACCCTGCCTTCGATCTTGGCCCTCGACCCTGGGCTCGATCATGGCTTTGAGCCTGGTCCTCAGCCCTGCCTTCGATCGTGGCCCTTGACCCTGGCCTCGATCGTCCTTGATTCTGGGCTCGATATATTTGGGCTCAATTCTGGGCTCAAATGTTTGGGCTCGATTCTAGCAGAAGAAATTTCCAACACAACGAAATTGCAGCAACTGTTGTAGTTCAGGTTTTGATCCGTTAACCATCCGAAACTCACCCGAGACCCTTAGGACCTCAACCAAATACACCAACAAGTCCTAAAACATCATATAAACTTAGTCGAATCCTCAAATCACCTCAAACAATACTAAAACCATGAATTACGCCGCAATTCAAGCATATTGAACTTTGAAATTTCTAATTTCTACAAATAACGTCGAAACCTATCAAATCACTTCCGATTGACCACAAATTTTGTACATAAGTCATAAATGACATAACATACCTATTACAATTTTCAGAATCGGATTTCGACCCTGATATCAAAAAGTCAACCCCCGGTCAAACTTTTCAAAAATGTAACTTTCGGCATTTCAAGCCTAATTCCTCTACGAACCTTTAAAGATTTTTCCGGGCACGCTCCTAATTTCAAAATCACCATACTGAGCTATTGGAATCATAAAAATTTGAATCCGAGGTCATTTACACATAGGTCCATATCCGGTCCACTTTTCTAACTTAAAATTTTCAAGTATGAGACTAAGTGTCTCATTTCATTCCAAATTCCTTCCGGACCCGAGCCAACTAACTCGATACGTCATAAATTAATTGCAAGGCATATATTGAGCAATAAATGGGGGAACGAGGTTATAATATTCAAATCGACCGGCCGGGTCATTACATTCTCCCCCTCTTAAACAAACGTTCGTCCTCGAACGGTTTAGAATAATACTTGGAGTCTCACATAAGTGTGGATATTTGTTCCGCATCTCCTGCTCAATCTCCCAAGTAGCTTCTCCGACTGGCTGGCCTTTCCACTGCACCTTCACTGGTGCTATGTTCTTTGACCTCAGCTTTCAAACCCGNTGTTCTTTGACCTCAACTTTCGAACTTGTCGGTATAAAATAGCCACCGGCTCCACATCATAAGCCAAATTACCATCCAACTGCACTTTATTGAAATCCAAAATATGAGACGGATCCCCAACATACTTTCGGAGCATGGATACATGGAACACTGGATGAACAATTGATAGACTAGGTGGCAAAGCAAGTTCATAAGCCACCTCCCCAATTTTCTTAAGTATTTCAAAAGGCCCAATATACCGAGGGCTCAACTTGCCCTTTTCCCGAACCTCAACACACCCTTCAAGGGTGAAATCTTGAGCAGAACCTTCTCCCCAACCATGTGAACAACATCACGAACCTTCCTGTCAGCATAAATCTTCTTTCTAGACTGTGCCGTGCAAAACCATTCCTCAATTACTTTGACCTTCTCTAAAGCATCTTGAACCAAGTCAGTACCCAGTAGTCTAACCTCACCAGGCTCAAAACAATCCACCGGAGACCGACACCGTCTCCCATATAGAGCTTCATACGGAGCCATCTGAATGCTTGATTGGTAGCTATTATTGTAAGCAAACTCTGCGAGTGGTAGAAATTGATCCCAAGAACCCCCAAAATCAATGACACAAGCGCGCAACATATCCTCCAATATCTGAATAGTGCGCTCGGATTTTCCGTCCGTATGAGGGTGAAGTACTGTACTCAACTGAACCTGTGTGCCCAATTCTTACTCCACTGCCCTCCAAAATTGTGAGGTAAACTGCGTACCCCGATCTGAAATAATGGACACCGGCACACCTTGTAGGCGAACAATCTCGTGAATATAAATCCCAGCCAACCGTTCCGAAGAATAATTAGTACCGACTGGAATAAAATATGCGGACTTGGTCAACCGATCTACTATCACCTAAACAACATCAAACTTTCTCAAAGTCTGTGGGAGTCCAACTACGAAGTCCATGGTAATACGCTTCCACTTCCACTCTAGAATTTCAAGTCTTTGTAGAAATCCGCCCGGTCTCTGGTGCTCGTACTTTACCTATTGACAATTTAAACACCGAGATACAAACCCAACTATATCTTTCTTCATCCGCCTCCACCAATAGTGTTGTCTCAAATCCTTATACATCTTCGCGGCGCCTGGATGAATAGAGTACCATGAACTGTGAGCTTCCTGGAGAATCACCTCACGCAACCCATCTACATTAGGTACACATAGACTACCCTGCATCCATAATACACCGTCATCTCCAATAGTGACTTCCTTGGCATCACCGTGCTGAACCGTGTCCTTAAGGACAAACATATGGGGATCAACATACTGGCGCTCTCTGATGCGATCATATAAAGAAGTCCGAGAAACCATACAGGCAAAAACTCGATTCGGCTCAGAAACATCCAATCTAACCAACTGATTAGCCAAGGCTTGAACCTCCAAGGCTAAAGGCCTCTATTCTACCGGTAAGTATGCTAAGCTGCCCAAACTCTCTACCTTACGACTCAAGGCATCGGCCATCACATTGGCCTTTCCGGGATGATAGAGAATGGTGATATCATAATCCTTAAGCAACTCCAACCACCTTCGCTGCTGCAAGTTAAGATCCTTCTATTTAAACAAATGTTGTAGACTCCGATAATCGGTATATACCTCACACTAGACACCGTACAAGTAATGCCGCTAAATTTTCAAGGCATGAACAATAGCTTCTAACTCAAGATTGTGGAATGGATAATTCTTCTCATGTACCTTTAACTGTCTGGACGCATATGCAATCAGCCTACAGTCTTGAATAAGTACTCCGCTGAGACCAATTCGCGACGCGTCACAATACACCGTATAAGACTTTGAACTTGTAGGAAACACCAATACTGGAGTTGTAGTCAAAGCTGTATTGAGCTTCTGAAAGCTCTCTTCACATTCATCTGACCACCTGAACGGAGCACCTTTATGGGTCAATTTGGTCATAGACGATGCAATAGATGAGAAACCCTCTACGCAACGACGATAATAACCAGCCAAGCCGAGAAAATTCTGAATTTCAGTAACTGAGGATGGTCTGGGCCAATTCTGAGCTGCCTCTATTTTCTTCGGATCCACCTTAATACCTTCAGTGGACACTATACGTCGCAAGAATGCCATCGAACTAAGCCAGAACCCACACTTAGAGAATTTGGCATAAAGTTCCTCCTCTCTTAGCCTCTGTAATACAATACCCAAGTGTTGTGCATGCTCTTCCTGGCTACGTGAGTACACCAGAATATCATCAATGAATAGCACGAAAAACAAATCAAGATATGGCTGACATACACTATTCATCAAATGCATAAATGCTGCTGGGGCATTGGTTAGTCCAAAAGACATCACAAGAAAGTCATAGTGGCCATAACGAGTCCTGAATGCCGTCTTTAGAATATCCGAATCCCGAATTTTTAATTGGTGATACCCAGACCTCAAATAAATTTTGGAGAACATCCTCGCTCCCTGAAGATGGTCAAATAAATCATCAATACGCGGCAATGGATATTTAATTCTTGATTGTATCTTTGTTCAACTACCTATAATCAATGCACATCCGTATAGTACCATCTTTATTTTTCACAAACAGAACCGGTGCACCCCAAGGCGACACACTAGGTCTAATAAACCCTTCTTCAAGGAGTTTCTAAAGTTGTTCTTTCAATTCTTTTAACTCAACTGGTGTCATACGATACAGAGAAATAGAAATGGGCTGAGTGCCCTGTACCAAGTCAATACCGAAATCAATATCCCTGTGGGGTGGCATACCCGGTAGGTCTGCAGCAAATACATCGAGAAAGTCTCGTACGACCGGTACTGAATAGATAATAGGAGCATCTGCATCAACATCTCTCACAAAGGCCAAATATGACAAGCATCCCTTTCCAACCATACGTTGGGCGTTCAAATAAGAAATTACCCTGCTAGGAACAAGATCTAGAGAACCTCTCCATTCAACCTTTGGCAACCCCGGCATCGTCAACGTAACGATTTTTGCGTGACAATCCAGAATAACATGACATGGATACAACTAATCCATGCCCAGGATTACATCAAAATCAACCATACCGAGTAATGAGAGATCAACTCTAGTCTCCAATTCTCCAATAGTCACCACACACGACCGATACACTCGATCCACAGTAATAATATCGCCCACCGATGTAGATACACAAACAAGTAAAACTAAGGAATCACAGGGCATATCCAGATAATGAGTAAAATATGATGATACATATGAATAAGTGGAACCAGGGTCAAATAATATAGAAGCCTCCCTGTGGCACACTGAAACAATACCTGTGATCACTGCGTCTGAAGCAATAATATCTGGCCTGGCAGGAAAGGCATAGAATCGAGCCTGCCCACCGCCTGATCGACCTCCCCTTCTTGGGTGACCCTAACTGCCTGACCCCTACCCCGATATGGCAGGGCGGGTGGTGTAACTGCTGGTGCTGTTGCCGTCGGCCGAGAACTCTGTTATGAAACCCCACTTAATAGCCTAGGACACTCTCTCTTGAAATGACCAAATTCTCCGCACTCGAAATAACCTTTCCTTTAACGGAACTGCTGCTCCTGATAACCCGAGGGATGACGTGCAGAAGCCTATGCGAACAAGGCATGATGAGAACTCTTCGCCGGTAGTGCACTGAATGAAGACTGGCCTGAGTGAGTACTGTAAGAACCATGGCTAGCTGATGCACCACAATAAGCTGGACGACCCATATGAGCGTGTCTGTAAGAACGACCCCTACCACGGTGAAACTAACCCCCTGAAGGAACGCCGCTGTAAGCACCCGGACCACGAGGCCTTTTAGCCTCTCTCTCCATGTTCCTGGCTACGAACCATCTCTATCTGCCGAGCAATATTCGATACCTAATCAGAAGTAGCACCAGATACTCTTTCCCTAGTCATAAGTAACCGCAGTTGATATGTGAGGCCATCAATGAACCTCCTAATCCTCTCCTTATTAGTGGGAACCAACCAGACTACGTGACGGGCCAACTCAGAAAATCTCATCTTGTATCGCGTCATTGACATATCACCCTGGCGAAGCTGCTCAAACTCTCTGCGTAGCTCTTCTCTGCGGGACTAAGGTACGAACATCTCCAAAGAGACCACGGAGAACAGATGCCAAGTAAGGGGTGTTGTGCCAACATGCCTACGTCTCTCGTAAGTCTCCCACCATCAGAGTGCAGACCGAGAAAACTGAAAAGTACTGAATGAGAACCTACTGGTTTCCAGAATACCCACAGTTCGACGCATCCGTTGACACCTATCCAAAAATCCTAAGCATCATCTGACTCAGTACCATTAAATAGTGGAGTTCGAAGCTTCTCAAATCTCTCAAGTCTCCTCTGCTCATCATCTGCCATAACAGGAATTACGGGGTCCTGAGCAGCTGCAATCAGCTGGGCTAGTAGTGCCCCTGGTATCTGAAGTCCATGTACTACCTGGTATGGAGTACGGGAAATGGGGGTATGAGTACCTCCCCCAGCTTGAGAAGTGGGAGGTGCGGCCTGAGCCAAAACCGCATGAGCAAGTCTAGTGCAGGCTCCCAATATCTGGGCCAAAGTGTCCTGAATGCCTTGAATCTCAATTGGCACAGCTGGTTCCTGAGCTGACCCTGTCGGCTCAACTATATCTGGAATCTGCTCTTGTGCTGGAACATCTGGTGGTACTACAGGTGCTATTCCAACTGTGGTACGAGCTACACCTCGACCTATACCTCGGCCCCGGCCTCTACCGAGGCCACGACCTCTCGCGGCCCTAACTGGTGGCACTGGTGGCTGACCGTCCGATCCGGTAGTACGTGTCCTCACCATCTGTGAGAGAATAGAATAGCAGAAATTTAGTTCCCAGAATCAACAGATTCGCACGACAGAATATAAAAAAGTGCAATTTTCCTAAGGGTTCTGCAGCTTCTCGAAGATAAGTACAGACGTCTCCATACCGATCCGCAAGACTCTACTAAACCTGCTCATGACTCGTGAGACCTATGTAACCTAGTGCTCTGATACCAACTTGTTACGACCCAAAATCCCAACCTATCGTGATGGCGCCTATCTCGATACTAGGTAAGCCGAAAATCTCAATAAACCAAAACTTCTCTTTATAGTTGAAAATATAATATGTAAATGCAATACAAACACTCCCCAAAACCTGGTGTCACTAAGTACATGAGCATCTAATATGAATACAAGTCTGGAAAATATAGTCTATAATAGCATGAGACCGAATACGGTAAACAAAGAGATAGAGAAGGAGAGACAAGGTCTGCGGAACACGGCAGCTACCTCAAAATCTCCTGAAAATCAACCCCGCGAAAGGATCCACACCCGCTATATCCGGGAACACCTGGATCTGCACACGAAGTGTAGGGTGTAGTATGAGTACAACCAACTCAGCAAGTAACAATAATAAAAAAAGAAATTGAAGATAGTAACGAGCTACACAGTTATGGTTCATTCGAGTAATTCCAGCAAAGAATGGACATGCTATCAAATTTGGCAGTTTAATGTCAAATCAATTTTTATACAGTTCATGTAATCCGTATATCAACAATCTTTTAGAGATTTCACAACAATGACAAATAGCAACTAAGTGCAACAACAAATAGAAATCAAGTACAACCCCTTAGGAAAACAATCACTCACTGGGCTCCCAGCCCTCATCACTCCCTGGGCTCCCAGCCCTTATCACTCACTCTCAATGAGTACCCGCACTCACTTGGGGTGTACAGACTCCGGAGGGGCTCCTATAGCCCAAGCGCTATAATCTGCACGGACAACTCACGTGCCATAATATAAATATCTGGATTCGTATGACCAACTCACGTGCTGTACGGCCAATTCACATGCTATAGTATAATACAAAGATCTGCACGGCCAACTCATGTGCTGCACGACCAACTCACGTGATGCACGACCAACTCACGTGCTATAATATAATAAAAGGATCTGCACGGCCAACTCACGTGCTATAGCATAAAAAAGGATCTGCACGGCCTACTCACGTGCTATAGTATAATAAAAGGATCTGCACGGCCAACTCACGTGCTGCACGGCAACTCACGTGCTATAGTATAATAAAAGGATATTCATGGCCAACTCACGTGATATAGTATAATAAAAGGATCTGTACGGCCAAATCACTTGCTATAGTATAATAAAAGGATCTACGCGGCCAACTCAAGTGCTATAGTATAATAAAAGGATCTTCACGGCCAACTCACGTGCTGTACTATAATATCTCACAATCAGGTCCTCGGCCTCACTCAATCATAAAGCTCTCCAGTCTCTAGGGCTCTCAACAATCATAAAATCAGCCCAAACAACAATGATATGACACATCAATAATGAACAATAGAGACTAAGACAAAATAATCAAGTAACTATGACTGAGTACAAAATAATAATTTAAGCAAATAATTCAACATGTACACGACCTCTGTGGGTCCCAACAATACCAACATATATCCTAAACATGGTTTCTAACATGACTTATAGTCAAATTTTCACAACACATAGAGAACACATAATTATCAACAAGTTATTCAACTTTATAGTTTCCACGGGACGGACCAAGTCACAATCCCATCGGTGCACGCCCAGACGCCCGTCACCTAGCATATGCGTCACCTCCAAAATAATCACATGATACAAAAAATCCGGGGTTTCATATCCTCAGGACCAGATTTAAAACTGTTACTTACCTCAACCCGTGTAATTCTTTATTACGCTATGCCCTTGCCACGAGAATTGGTCTCCAAAAGCCTCGAATCTAGTCACAAATAATTCGTTTCAGTCAATAAATTTTATTGGAATTAATTCCATAAGAAAATACTAATGTTTCCTAAAAATCCGAAATTTAGCTCAAAAAAGCCCGTGGGGCCCAAGTCTCGGAACCCGACAGAAGTTACAAAATCCAAAAGCACGAGTCTACCCATACCAATTTTACCAAAACTTGACCTCAACTCGACCCTCAAATCTACAAATCTTATTTGCAAATTTCTAAGTTCCAATCTCCGATTTACACCTCAAAATCATGTAATCTAGTCGGATTATTCGATGATAATCCAATATTATGGAGTAAACATGATCACAAGGGACTTACCTCAAGTTTTCCTTGAAAATATATCAAAAATTGCCTCTCCTCAAGCTCTAATTTGTCAAACATGGCGAATTGGACGAAATCCTTATTTTTATAATTCTGCCCAAACTGCCTCGATCTTGGCCTTCGATCGAGGTCGTCGATCCTGGGTCTCGATTCTGACCCTCGATCCTGGCCCTCGATCCTGGCTCTCGACCCTGGTCTCGACCCTGCCTTCGATCGTGGCCCTCGACCCTGGGCTCGATCGTGGCTTTGAGCCTGGTCCTCAACCCTGCCTTCGATCATGGCCCTCGACCCTGGCCTCGATCGTCCTTGATTCTGGGCTCAAGTTTTTGGGCTCGATTGTGGCAGAAGAAATTTCCAACAGAACGAAATTGCAACAACTGTTGTAGTTCAAGTTTTGATCCGTTAACCATCCGAAACTCACCCAGACCCTCGGGACTTCAACCAAATATACCAACAAGTCCTAAAATATCATACGAACTTAGTCGAATTGTCAAATCACCTCAAACAATGCTAAAACCATGAATTACGTCCCAATTCAAGCCTATTGAACTTTTGAAATTTCTAATTTCTACAATTAACGTCGAAACCTATCAAATCACTACCGATTCACCTAAAATTTTGCACACAAGTCATAATTGACATAACATACCTATTACAATTTTCAGAATCGGATTTCGACCCCGATATCAAAAAGTCAACCCCCGGTCAAACTTTTCAAAAATTCAACTTTCGGCATTTCAAGCCTAATTCCTCTACGAACCTCCAAATATTTTTCCGTACACGATCCTAAGTCCAAAATCACCATACGAAGCTATTGAAATCATTAAAATTTGAACCCGAGTTCATTTACACATTGGTCTATATCCGGTCCACTTTTCTAACTTAAATTTTTTAATTATGAGACTAAGAGTCTCATTTCATTTTGAATTCCTTCCGGACCCGAGCCAACTAACTCGATACATCATAAATCCATTGAAAGGCATAAATGGAACAATAAATGGGGGAACGGGGTTATAATGTTCAAAACAATTGGCCGGGTCGTTACATTCTCCCCCTCTTAAACAAACGTTTGTCCTCGAACGAGTTTAGAATAATACATGGAGTCTCAAATAAGTGTGGATATTTGTTCCGCATCTCCTGCTCAATCTCCCAAGTAGCTTCTCTGACTGGCTGGCCTCTCCACTGCACCTTCACTGATGCTATGTTCTTTGACCTCAGCTTTCAAACCTGCCGGTCTATAATAGCCACCGTCTCCACATCATAAGTCAAATTACCGTCCAGCTGTATTGTACTGAAATCCAAAATATGAGACGGATCCCTGACATACTTTTGGAGCATGGATACATGGAACACTGGATGAACACCTGATAGACTAGGTGGCAAAGCAAGTTCATAAGCCACCTCCCTAATTTTCTTAAGTATTTCAAAAGGCTTAATATACCGAAGGCTCAACTTGACCTTTTTCACGAACCTCAACACACCCTTCATGGGTGACATCTTGAGCAGAACCTTCTCCCCAACCATGTGAACAACATCACGAACCTTCCTGTTAGCATAAATCTTCTGTCTAGACTGTGCCGTGCAAAGCCATTCCTGAATTACTTTGACCTTCTCTAAAGCATCCTGAACCAAGTCAGTACCCAATAGTCTAACCTCACCAGGCTTAAACCAACCCATCGGATACCGACATAGTCTCCCATATAGAGCTTCATATGGAGCCATCTGAATGCTTGATTGGTAGCTATTATTGTAAGCAAACTCTGCGAGTGACAGAAATGGATCCCAAGAACCCCCAAAATCAATAACACAAGCGCGTAGTATATCCTCCAATATCTAAATAGTGAGCTCGGAGTTTCCGTCTGTCTGAGGGTGAAATGCTGTACTCAACTGAACCTGTGTGCCTAATTCTTGCTCCACTGCCCTCCAAAATTGTGAGGTAAACTGCGTACCCTGATTTGAAATAATGGACACTAGCACACCGTGTAGGCGAACAATCTCGCGAATATAAATCCCAGCCAACCGCTTCGAAGAATAAGTAGTACCGACTGGAATAAAATGTGTGGACTTGGTCAACCGATCTACTATCACCTAAACAACATCAAACTTTCTCAAAGTCCGTGGGAGTCCAACTACGAAGTCCATGGTAATACGCTTCCACTTCCACTCTGGAATTTCAAGTCTTTGTAGCAATCCGCCCGGTCTCTGGTGGCCGTACTTTACTTGTTGACAATTTAAACACTGAGATACAAACCCAACTATAACTTTCTTTATCCGCCTCCACCAATAGTGTTGTCTCAAATCCTTATACATCTTCACGGTGCCTGGATGAATAGACTACCGAGAACTGTGAGCTAACTAAAGAATCAGCTCACGCGACCCATCTACATTAGGTACACATAGCCTACCCTGCATCCGTAATACACAATCATCTCTAATAGTGACTTCCTTGGCATCACCGTGCTAAACCGTGTCCTTAAAGACAAGCAGATGTTGATAATCATACTGGCCCTCTATGATGCGATCATATAAAGAAGACCGAGAAACAACACAGGCCAAAACTCGATTCGGCTCGGAAACATCCAATCTAACAAACTGATTAGCCAAGGCTTGAACCTCCAAGGCTAAAGGCCTCTCTTCTATCGGTAAGTATGCTAAGCTTCCCAAACTCTCTACCTTACGACTCAAGGCATCGGCCACCACATTGTCCTTTCTGGGATGATAGAGAATGGTGATATCATAATCCTTAAGCAACTCCAACCACCTTCGCTGCCGCAAGTTAAGATCCTTTTGCTTAAACAAATGTTGTAGACTCCGATGATCGGTATATACCTCACACTGGACACCGTACAAGTAATGCCGCCAAAATTTTAAGGCATGAACAATAGCTGCTAACTCAAGATCGTGGAATGCATAATTCTTCTCATGTACCTTTAACTGTCTGGACGCATAGGCAATCAACCTACCATCTTGCATAAGTACTGCGGCGAGACTAATCCGCGATGCGTCACAATACACCGTATAAGACTCTGAACCTGTAGGAAACACCAATACTGGAGTTGTAGTTAAAGCTGTATTGAGCTTCTGAAAGCTCTCTTCACATTCATCCGACTACCTGAATGGAGCACCTTTCTGGGTCAATTTGGTCATAGGCGATGCAATAGATGAGAAACCCTCCACGAAACGATGATAATAACCGGCCAAGCCGAGAAAACTCCGAATCTCAGTAACTGAGGATGGTCTGGGCCAATTCTGATGTGTATCTATATCGGTGGGCAATATTATTAATATGGATCATGTGTATCGGTCGTGTGTGGTAACTATTGGAGAATTGGATACTAGAGTTGATCTCTTATTACTCGGTATGGTTGATTTAGATGTAATCTTGGGCATGGATTGGTTGTATCCGTGTCATGTTATTTTGGATTGTCACGCAAAAATTGTGACGTTGACGATGCCGGGGTTGCCAAAGGTTGAATGGAGGGGTTCTCTAGATCTTGTTCCTAGCAGGGTAATTTCTTATTTGAACGCCCAACGTATGGTTGGAAAGGGATACTTGTCATATTTGGCCTTTGAGAGATGTTGATGCAGATTCTCCTATTATTGATTCAGTACCGGTCGTGCGAGACTTTCTGGATGTATTTCCTGCAGACCTGCCGGGTATGCCACCCGACAGGGATATTGATTTCGGTATTGACTTGGTACAGGGCACTCAACCTATTTCTATTCCTCTATATCGTATGGCACCAGATGAGTTAAAAGAATTGAAAGAGCAACTTCAGGAACTCCTTGAAAAAAGGTTTATTAGGCCTAGTGTGTCTCCTTGGGGTGCACCAGTTCTGTCTGTGAAAAAGAAAGATGGTACTATACAGATGTGCATTGATTATAGGCAATTAAACAAAGTTACAATCAAGAATAAATATCCATTGCCGCGTATTGATGATTTATTTGACCAGCTTCAGGGAGCGAGGGTGTTCTCCAAAATATATTTGAGGTCTGGGTATCACCAATTAAAAATTCGGGATTCGGATATTCTAAAGACGACATTCAGGACTCGTTATGGCCACTATGACTTTCTTGTGATGTCGTTTGGGCTAACCAATGCCCCAGCAGCATTTATGCATTTGATGAATAGTGTATTTCAGCCATATCTTGATTTTTTTGTCGGGGTATTCATTGATGATATTCTGGAGTACTCACGTAGCCAGAAAAGAGCATGCACAACACTTGGGTATTGTATTACAGAGGCTGAGAGAGGAGAAACTTTATGCTAAATTCTCTAAGTGTGAGTTCTGTCTTATTTCGGTGGCATTCTTGGGACATATAGTGTCCAGTGAAGGTATTAAGGTGGATCCGAAGAAAGTAGAGGCTGATGAGCCAAACGAGCCATCTGATCGGGCATATAAGGTCGACCCCTGCTGTGATATGACTGTCCCCCAAACGGAACACCGCCAGAATTACCTTTACCACGAGACCTCTTGGCCTTTCTCTCCTCACTCTCCTGAGTACGGACCATTTCTATCTGTCGAGCACTGTCGACCACCTCATCGAACATAACACCTGCTACATTCTCTAGTGTCGTATAAAAATGAAATTGCTGGTTGAGGCCATTAATGAACCTCCTAATCGTTTGCCTCAAAGTGGAAACCAACCAGACTGCATGACGATCCAAGTCTAAAAAACATGGAATATCCAGATAATGAGTAAAATATGATGATACATATGAATAAGTGGAATAAGGGTCAAATAATATAGAAGCCTCCGTGTGGCACACTGAAACAATACCTGTGATCACTGCGTCTGAGGCAACAACATCTGGCCTGGCAGGAAAGGCATAGAATTGAGCCTGCCCGCCTTCTGATCTGCCTCCCCCTCTTGGGCGACCCCTAGCTGCCTGACCCCCACCCCGAGATGGCACGGTGAGTGGTGTAACTGCTG
>AWOL01S0033383.1:0-30899 GCA_000715115.1 Nicotiana otophora
ATATATATAAAATTTATTTATTATTTTACAATGTCCCGAATATTTGACACATTTTTATCAAACTTGAAAAATTCATAATTAGCTTCATTTAACTATTTAAATCCAAGTTGGTTACTATAAGAATTTAGCATTCTGATCATTAATGCAAAAGCAAAGAATTTTAAATACAACAGGAATGGGGACTTATTTCGGGAATGTAGGTAGCAGTGTGTTAAGACAAATTCAAAAATGGGAAACATTCACGGGCCTTTGAATAAACAAAATGACTATAAAATTAGCAGAAGTTTCAGAGCGACGGACGAATGACTATACCCAAACAATTTCCAAATTTTCTTCAAAACTCTTACCTTTCACGTGACAACTGACCCATGTTTTGAGCCAGCTGCTCCGCAACAAAGTACTACTTCTCCTTCACCCCCTACTACCCCCTCTTCTCCCCCCCCCCCCCCTCTCGGAAACCGATAGCTCACTGTCTCCCATAATTCAGTCCATTTTTTCAAACCTCGTTTCTTACATTAAACCAAACAACATGACAAACAAACACTAACTTGACCTTTAGTCACTAAACCAAACACTGGCTTTTGTTAGTTGAAAACTTGCAATGTTCCCATTGATGCTTGTTCTCTGCTTCCTTCAACTATTTTCTAGTTTCTACTTTTGTTCTTCTTCTACTACACCATCTGCACCTTTAAACTCTTTACTTCCCTCCGACGCTGTTTCTTTATTATCCTTCAAATCCAAAGCTGACCTTGACAATAAGCTTCTTTACACACTTAACGAGCGTTTTGACTATTGTCAATGGCAAGGAGTGAAATGCGTGCAAGGTCGTGTTGTACGTTTTGTTCTTCAAAGTTTTGGTCTTAGAGGTACTTTCCCGTCCAACACTTTAACTCATCTTGACCAGCTCCGAATCCTTAATCTTAGGAACAACTCACTCTCTGGTCCTATCCCTGACCTTTCCGGTCTTACAAACCTTAAAACTCTGTTTCTTGATCATAACTTTTTCTCTGGAACTTTTCCTCTTCCTCTTCTTTCTCTTCACCGCCTCATTATCCTCGATTTGTCCCATAATAATCTCTCCGGTTCACTCCCTGTTGAGCTTACTGTTCTAGACCGGTTGAACTATCTCCGGCTTGATTCTAACTGGTTCACAGGTTCGATTCCGCCCTTGAATCAAACCCAACTTCAAATCTTCAATGTGTCAAAAAATAACCTCACTGGTTCAATACCTGTTACTCCGACTCTGAAGAAATTTAACGAACGCTCATTCTTATGGAACCCTAATCTTTGTGGTAAAGTTATTAATACCCCTTGCCCGTCAACTCCATTCTTTGATTCGCCTTCAGCTGCTGCCTCCCCCCGGCCCTCACCGTTATACCAAGATGCACAGTCACAGGGTCTACTTCTTACTCCTCCGCCTCAGCATAAGCACAAAAAAGTTGGTGTCGTTTTGGGTTTTGTGGTCGGAACTTTGATTTTAATTGCAGCTGTTCTGTGTCTTTTTGCTTTGGTGAAAAAGAGAAGAGAAGAAAGTGAAACTGAACCGAAAGCAACAAAATGTACCATTGAGACCATTACGAACAATGCAGTGAACGCGACTACTTCTGCTCCAGCTGATAATAGCCAATTATTAGAGATTAAATTAGAAAAGGAAGTGAAAGTGGCTCAAGTCTCTCAACAGCAATTAAAGAATGGAAATCTGATATTTTGTTCAGGGGAAACAGAGTTGTATAATTTAGAGCAACTAATGAGAGCATCAGCAGAGCTACTTGGGAGGGGCACAATTGGAACAACGTATAAAGCTGTAATGGCTAGTCAATTGATAGTTTCAGTAAAGCGATTGGATGCTTGTAAAACTTCAATTACGAGCGGGGAAGCGTTTGAGCAACACATGGAGGAAGTAGGAATGTTACGGCACCCGAATTTGGTAGCAGT
Organism: Nicotiana otophora; assembly: GCA_000715115.1. Taxonomy (NCBI): domain Eukaryota; kingdom Viridiplantae; phylum Streptophyta; class Magnoliopsida; order Solanales; family Solanaceae; genus Nicotiana; species Nicotiana otophora. Next base: position 1,936 of record AWOL01S0033383.1, read on the forward strand.
TAGGGCATACTTTCAGGCTAAACAAGAAAGGCTTGTTATCTATGATTATCAGCCTAATGGCAGTCTCTTCAATCTCATCCATGGTAAAAGTTTCTAACTTTGCTGATTACTCATTTGAAATGGTTTTATTTTTCATTTTTTTTTTGTGTGTGTGTGGTCATTTTGTTAATTGGTCTATGTGGACTGTGGAGTCAATTTGGTGGACCTGTGGAAAGAGGAAGCAGTCGAAGAGTGAGTTGTCTGCACCAAACAACTAGTAGCATTTTTCTCTTTTGTAGACAGAAGTGGGCTGTAGTCTTTTGGATCATTCAGTGGTTGCAGTAGCAGAGGGTCTTTTTTTAGCTTTTAGTTTGGATGCTTAATATGGGATCCCACTGAGCTCACTACCGACAATTGCAATGTTTGCGTTCACAGGGCAGTCAAATAGTAGTGTGTTTTGGTTTCAGGCTGTCACTGACTGATCCGTATGGGTTGATTGCACTAGTCTATTTCCCCCAACTACCTTTCATTTTTTATTAAGGCAAATGATCCTTGTGTCTTTCTTTTGGTATTTATGTTTATGTGTTTGCTCCGTCTCTCCTTTCTGTTGACTATGATATTTTCCTTAGTTTTGTTTTCTCTCGAGCCCACGCACACTAGCACATGTACCAGTTTTCATCCACTTTTGATTGTTAGCCACACCCTTGGGTTAATGTTTAACCAAAATGTGCTTACATTCTTAAATATTCAACTTACCTATGTGAAAACCGTTAGATGAAAGGTTGTTAATTTAGAAAAGAAAAAGTTCAGTGATACTATTCTAGAGCACCCTGTTCCTTCGTGTACATCGGATAAAATTAGGAAGATACATAGGAGCACTCTATATCGCTCTTCCATGTTCGTTGTTATCAATGGACTTTTTATGTAATTTGTGTGTTTAAAATGATGCTTCCTTCACCTAAATACTAAGATTATGTTGTATCTTACCTATTGTGTCCTATTTTCTGTTTTACGTGGCAGGGTCAAGATCGACAAGGGCAAAGCCCCTTCACTGGACATCGTGTCTAAAAATAGCAGAAGATGTGGCTCAGGGCCTTGCTTACATACATCAAGCATCAAAGCTCACTCATGGCAACTTGAAGTCCTCAAATGTGCTTCTAGGGTCTGATTTTGAGGCCTGTCTAACAGACTACTCCCTCATCGCGCTTGCAGACATTTCTTCCGATGATGATCCTGATGCAGCTCGCTATAAAGCACCAGAAGTTCGGAAATCTGCACGAAAAGCCACTCCAGGGTCTGACGTCTATGCCTATGGCATTCTGTTATTAGAGCTTTTAACGGGTAAACCTCCATCTCAGCATCCGTATCTCTCTCCCCCTGATATGGCAGATTGGGTTAGAGCTATGAGGGAGGATGATAATGAGGAGGATAGATGGCTCGCAATGCTAGTTGACCTTGCTAGTATATGTAGCTTGACATCACCAGAACAAAGACCAACAATGAGGCAAATCTTGAAAATGATACAAGATATAAAGGATAATGCAATGGCGGAGAATAACAAAAGGGATGAACATACTGGATATTCATAGCTTCTTCTGAATTGCAGTTACACCATTAACCAGCGAGGGTGCATGGTCAATTGTAAGTGTCACACCTGAAAACAATTCGGATAATGAAATCATTTATCTGTCTCCTCCTTTGGCAAAGTGCCATTAATTGACAACAGATTGGCTATTGACTTTTGCCCAGATTGACCAAATGACTCTTCAGCTGTTAATGGTGCTTGTATCTTAATACTCAGTAAACAACCTAAAACCGATAGGTTAAGGTCGATCTGCTAGAACATAAGACAACTTAGTCATTGATGATTATGGCACACATTTTGTACCCCTCCTGAAATCCTTTTTTTTTTTTTGTCACAAACATATGGAGGCCAATATTTTCAGGGAGAATTGTTTGCATCTGCTAAGTCTATATATTACTAGGCGGTTTTGGTTGGTTCTTTCTCTAAGGAACTTTAAAATGCACTTGCTTTATCCTTAATGGCAGAAGGATGTTGTATAATCTTGAATGGTAAAGCTACCCAAATCTGCAAATCCTGAACTTCTAATGGAAAGCCTTTTCTGCATGGCTTGGTATCAACTTAGCAGAAGAAGAGGATAGTAAAGTGTGTATACCAAGAGAAATCATGTATCAAAGTGTTGCGAGTTTTTCCTTTTGTTCGTTCATAGCACGAGTATTGCCACTAAAAGGGGGCAGTCAGTATCTATAGGGTTAGAGAGTCTAATGACTATATAAGCCCCTGGGAAATAAGAATAGTCATACACTCGGTCTCAAACAAACAGATGGGAGTTATCTAAAAACCTGTCCGAATCGAATTAGAACAGCTCCGGGGTTTAATAATATTTTATTTTGGTAAGTAAAATGATTTTATTTACCAAGTATAATTATTTACAATTCATACAGACCAGACTATCCTTAGCGCAACTCCAACTGGACATGGTGCCCCAGGTATGAGTTGTCTATTCGTTCCAGCATTTCCTACCATAGTACTTCTAGTCCTTCTAGTATTAGTCAGGATACCAGTTCAGCTTGTTCAGGTTCCTCACTAGTTTAGGAAACAAACTTGCCCTGACATGGATCTCCTGAATGATAAGTCTTAGGATTGCTGTGGCCGACCTCTTCTTACTCTGGAAATCACATTGTTCCTTTCTTGCCAAAGATGATATACTGTTGCTGCTAGAGTCATTCTGCATATTGATGCCCCTCCACTCTTGCCTTTGCCAACCTGCTCTATCCATTTCAGCTCCTCTTGCCAAGCCTTCTTCCTTCTCTATATGCTTTGCCATTGCAGCAACTTCTGCCATATATAACCAGTCACTTCACACTTAAAAAATTAAATGTTGCAGTGTTTTATTCTCACGTCCACACAATGAGCATATGTGGTCTGAGATAATGTCCTATTTTGCTAATCTCTCTTTTGTAGAGAACCTGTCTTGCAGTGCTAGTCGTAGGATGAATATCCATTTAGGTAAAATCCCTGGTAGTTGCAAATCAGTTTCCTCCATGGCACCTTCTAAAATTCTCCTTGCATGGCTTTGTACATTCTCTTAGTAGAGAATACCTCCATCTGTTGAACATCTTCCATGATATATCCTGTTGCTTCTAGGTAATGCTTTGCCTTGAAGATCTTTTGGATAACCCATGATGCACTCTTTGGGCATGTATCCCATACAATCTTTGCTTTGATGTAGTAAGAGTGCACCCATATTACCCACAATTTCTCCTTCTTTGTGCATATATTCCATAAGAGCTTGCAATGGCTGCTTTATTCCATAGTTCCACATTAATGAAGTTCAACCCACCTGCCACCTTTGGGGTGCACATCTTGTCCCGAGCAATCAGTGCCTTCTTTGTAGGCTCAGCAACACCAGTCCACAAAAATCTCCTACAAATTGCCTCTATGAACTGAATGATTTTCTTAGGCATGATGAACACTTGGTCCCAGAATATTTGGATAGAGAATAATACACTCTTAACTAGCATTGCTCTTCCAGCATATGACAAAAACATTGTTGTCTAGCTATTGATTCTTCCTAACATCTTCTCTATCAAGGGTTCACACTGGATAACTGTTAATCTTTTTGTGCTCAGTGGTACTCCCAGGTACCTAAAGGATAGATCCCCTTTAGAGAACCCCAACATATCCATAATGTGTTGCTGTGTCATGCTACAAACACCACCAAAATAAACACAAGTAGCATTTTCTATTAGCCCTGAAGCTGCAGAGAAAGCCTGGAGTTTTTTGTGGAGAACCTTCACTGATTGCAGGTCTCCTTTGCAAAATAGGAGGAGATCATCAGCAAATCCTAATTGTACTATGTTGACCTTTGCACATTTAGGATGAAATTAAACTCCTTACTCTCCTTCACGGGCTTCAGCAGTCTGCTTAGGTATTCCATAGCCATCACAAAAAAGGAATAGGGATAAGGGGTCCCCCTTCCTCAGTCCTTTCTTTGCCTCAAAAGGTTCAGATGGCCTACCATTAATAATTACTGAGTAGGATACTGTGCATATAAATATCCATTTGACAAAGATCTCAGGGAATCCCAGAAGCTTCATACTTGCTCAATGTATACCCACTCAACAGAGTTATATGCGTTCTGCATGTCTATTTTGAGCATGCATCTTGGTGAAATATTCCTCCTTCCATATCCTTTGACTAGCTCATGGATCTTGATGATGTTGTCAGTAATCATTCTACCTGGCACCAAGGCAATCTAACAATTATCTATAAGATCTTCCATAATTCCTTGTAGTCTAGATGTTAGGACTTTAGATATTATCTTGTAAAGCACTGTGCAGCATGAGATTGGTCTGAACTCCTTAATGGTGGAAGGGTTCTTTACTTTTGGTATCAATGTAGTGGTAGTGCAATTGATAGCTCTGTACATTTCTGTAGAAGTAAAGAATTCCACAACTGCTTTAGTGACTTCCTCCTCAATAATTGGCGGTGTCTTCTTGAAGAAGAAAACATTGTATCCATCACCCTGATGCTCTGTTATCATCAATATCCATTACAACCTGCTTGATTTCCTCCTTTGTGGCTGGTTGAATGAGCTGCAGTTATTGGCTTCGATTGAGTGTGTATCCATTATGCATTATATCTGGTACCACTGCAGGTAGTTGAGGTGCAGCAGTGCCCAGCAATCCTTTGTAGAACTTTAATATTTTCTCTTTCACTTCATCCACATTGTGTATTATTTGCCCTGCACTGTTGATCAACTTGCTAATATGATTTTGTGTCTGCCTGTTTTTCATGCAAGCATAGAAGTATGTAGTATTTGAATCTCCTAGTTTAAGCCATTGTACGCTCGACTTTTGTTTTAATATGCTCTCTTCTACCATCGACCATTTTTCCAGTTCCATTTTGGCTATCTTCTCCTGTTGGATAGCCTCTGAATAATTGTCTGGGGTACGCATCTGTGCTTGTATGGTCTCCAACTTCTCCTAGCCAGCTTTATATTACTACCTACAATAAATACTTGTTTGTTCAGCTGTTGTAGGGTCCCCTTCAGTGCTTTGAGTTTTTTTCTAGACATTAATCATAGTTGGCCCCTTGCCATTGCTTGTCCAGCATTGTTCTACCACTGTATTAAAGTACTTGTGGCTTGCCAGACAATTGAAAAATCTGAATGGTCGTGTTCCATCTTTTGATAAACTTCTGAAAATTTGAATAGGTATGTTATGTCATTTATGACTTGTGTGCAAAATTTGAGGTCAATCGGATTTGATTTAATACGTTTCGGCATGAGTTTTGTAAATTTGAAATTTAAAAACTCATAAGTGCAATTTGAGGTGCAATTCATAATTTCGATGTTGTTTGATATAATTTGAAATTTTGAGTAGGTCCGTGTTATATTACAGAACTTGTTAGTATATTCGGACGGGGTCCCGAGTACCCCTAGTGTGATTCGGATCGAAATCAGATCAATTTTTTGACTTAGGCAAATTCTAAAATTTTGCAGCTTTTGATGTCATCGCACCTGCGGAGGGATTGGCCGCAGGTGCGGACTCGCACAAGCGAGCTGTGGCTTGCAGAAGCGGACAAAGAGTTGCCTAGTTGGAGTCGCAGAAGCGGAACAAGCTCCGCAGAAGCGAAGGCACTTCTGCGATAGAATGAACTGCAGAAGTGAGAGAAGCGTGAGATGGGGTCACACCCGCAGTTGCGGAGAAGAGGACCATTGTCCGCAGGTGCGAAGGGAGCTTTCCAGTGCTTCTTCGCAGAAGCGGAAATGCGGTCGCAAATGCGACTCCGCAGAAGCGACAATTGGTCCGCAAATGCGGAAATACCTGGACAGAGCATATAATTCGGGGGTTGGCCATTTTTACCCATATTTGAATTTTAAGAGCTCGTGTGAGGCGATTTTCAGGCGATTTTTCAAGGAAAACATTAGGATAAGTGTTCTTAACTCAATTTTGATAAAAGTACTCGAATCTATGATAGCTTTTAACATTTAATTGGTGGATTATGTTGGAAAAATTGTGAAGATCCCTAAGTTTAGATTGAAGATTTAAGGATCGAGTTGATGTCAGAATTTAGTAATTTTGTTATGGTTGAACTCGTGGTTGAATGAGCGTTCATATTTTGTAACTTTTGTCGGGTTCCGAGTTATGGGCCCCACGAGCGATTTTTGAGTTAAATTTCGGATTTTGTTGGAAAATTAGTGTTTCCATATGGAATTAATTTCAATAATTTGTATTGACTGAATCGAAATTATTATGCCTAGATACGAGGCTTTCAGAGGCCGATTCGCGAGGCAAAGGCATAACGTAGTAAAGAATTTCACAGTTGGTGGTATAAGGTCTGGGTGTTGAAACGCATGCGGTGAGATAAGGGTGGCTTGTTACGCGTGGCTAGTAAGGGAACTACTAGAAGTCATGCGGTGTGATAAGGGTGGCTAAAACGCGGGATGCTATTTCGGAAAAAATATTTTCTTTAAAATTAAATGTGAAGGCTTCCGCGGTGATATAAAGAAAAATGAGATATTGCGATTTTATTTATGATTTGGGACTACGAGGCGGTACCTCGGGAGTGCCCTTGTTGATATTTCTTTATGGCTGCATTTACCTTTGGTTATTTTGTGTTTTCCTTAAAGTTATAGATTTTTATTTTTCTTCCGCGAGATATTATTTGCTCTTATTCTTTGTAGTTAAATTGTGACATACTATTTACTTGATTAATTCCCATTGTTATTTTATTATTATTATATCGTTAAACTTTTTATCCTGTCTTTTATTATTTTCAGTAGGGCTTGACCTGACTTCGTCACTACTCTACCGAGGTTAAGCTTAGCACTTATTGGGTACCGTTATGGTATACTCATATTGCGCTTCTGCACATCTTTTTGTGCAGATCCAGGTACTTTCTATCACACCAGGCATCAGTAAACTAGCCGTACACAGAGACTTCAAGGTACATCTGCCAGCGTCCGCAGACCTCGGAGTCCCCTTTTATCCTTATTATGTTGCTTTCCTTATTCTCTTTAGACCCTGATGTATAGAGACACTTAGAATAAATTGTTAGAAGCTTGTGACTTTTTTCTACCGGATTTTGAGAGTTGTAACTATTTGAATCGCGGTTTGATTTATTTTATATGTTGAGATTTGAGTTTCACTCGTGATGGCATCTAGTCTCTAGGACTAGGTAAGCCTATCAATTATGCGGAGCAAATTGGGATCATGACAAGTTGGTATCAGAGCTCTAGGTTCATAGGTGTTATGAGTCACAAGCAGGTTTAGTAGAGTCTTGCGGATCGGTACGAAGACGTGTGTACTTATCTTCGGGAGGCTATGGAACTGTTAGGAAAATGTTCACTTCATTGATTCCTTATTGTGCACATTATTGACTTCGAAATTCTAAACCCTTGTCTTTATATTCTCTCATAGATGGTGAGGACACGTACAATTGGATCCGATGATCAGATACCCGCGCCCTCTGTTATAGCCGCAAGAGGCTGAGGCCGAGGAAGACCACGTGGTGCAGCCAGGGCACCTGCACGAGCTGCTGCAAGGGAATCACCAGTAGCTCCAGTTGGAGAGCAGGCACCTAAGACGCCTGTTACTACTCCTGCACTTCAGGAGACTCTTGCTTAGTTTTTGAGCATCTGTGGCACTCTAGCTCAGGCAGGGTTGATTACACTTGCTCCTCCCACATCTCAGGCCGGGGGAGGAGCACAGACTCCCGCCGGCCATACCCCAGAGCCACGGGCCCAAGTTGACTATGCCCCAGAGGCTATACCAGTGCAGCCAGTTGTCCCAGTTCGGCTCGAGGCTAGGGCAACAGTTTTGGAGGGGGAGCAACTCATGCTCGAGAGGTACAAGAAGTACCACCCTCCCACTTTCAGCGGTTTGGCTTCAGAGGATGCTCAGGATTTTCTTGAGGAATGTCCTTGTATCCTCCGTACTATGGGTATTGTGCAGTCTAGTGGGGTTTCTTTCACGACATTCTAGCTTAGCAGTACGACATACCAATGGTGGCGAGTATACGAGTTGGATAGTCCGACTGAGGCAACTTCACTCACTTGGACTCAGTTTTCATATATGTTCTTGAGGGAATATGTTCCTCAGAGTCTTAATGATGCATGGCGCGCAGAGTTTGAGCAGTTGCGCCCGGGTTCGATGACCATGGCAGAGTATGCGATCCGATTCAGTGATTTCGCTAGGCATGCACCAACCTTGGTTCCTACTATTCGAGAGCGGGTTCGCCGATTTATTGAGGGGCTCCACCCTAGTATCATATTCAGTATGGCCCGAGAGCTAGAAATGGACATCGCATACCAACAGGTGGTGTCAATGGCTAGGAGATTAGAGGGTATGCAGATCCGGGAGAGAGAAGAGAGGGAAGCTATGAGACCCCGAGATTCTGGCACATATAACATTTCTCGTGCCCCAGCTGCAGCCTATCATGGTAGAGGCTATGTGAACCGTCCTATTTATTCAGTACTTCCAGCTTCCAGCGGTATTCCGGCTACTCCGAGACCCCAGGTTCCATATTATGCATCGCCAGTGTCTACTGTACCTCCTGTATGGGGTGCTTTCAGCGGGCAGTCCAGTCAATCAGGCCCGAGCTAGTCTCAGCAACCACGTCCTCCAAGGGCTTGTTTTGTGTGTGATGACACTCGTCATATAATGAGGGATTCCCCAGATTTATGAGGGGTGCATCTCCACAGATTTCTTAGGCCCCACCCATTTCACAGGGCCCTTAGGCTTCTCAGGCCATAATTACTGCACCAATTGCTACTCCACCTACACAGCCAGCTACAGGTGGAGGTCGGACAGGTAGAGGTCGCCCTAGAGGGGGAGGCCATGCCAGATATTATGCCCTTCCTGCAAGGACGGAGGCAGTTGCATCCAATTCTGTTATCACATGTATGGTTTCAGTCTGTCATGGGGATGCATCAGCCCCCATTAATGGTATGCGTACATACTACCCTCCCCAGACCCCATTAATGGGATTCTACTGGGTTGTTGTTGTTGTTGTTGTTGTTGTATGGGGATGCATCAGTCTTATTTGATCCAGGCTCCACTTATTCTTATGTGTCATCTTATTTTGCCCCATATTTGGGCATATCCCGTGATTCTTTGAGTTCTTCTGTTTATGTATCTACACCTATGGGTGATTCTATTATTGTTGTTCGCGTGTATTGGTCGTGTTCGATTGTTATCAGTGGTTTTGAGACCATAGCTGATTTATTATTGCTCAGTATGGTGGATTTCGATACTATTTTGGGCATGGACTGGTTGTCGCCCTATCACACTATCCTTGATTGTTACGCCAAGACGGTGACATTGGCTATGCCAGGTTTACCGCGGCTAGAGTGGAGAGGTACCTTAGATTATGTTCCTAGTAGGGTTGTTTCATTTCTTAAGGCTCAATGAATGGTTAAGAAGGGGTGTGCTGCGTATTTGGCCTATGTGAGAGATGTTAGTGTTGATACTCCTACCGTGGAGTCAGTTCCGGTAGTAAGGGATTTTCTAGATGTATTTCCAGCGGATCTTCCGGGTATGCCACCCGACAGAGATATTGACTGGCATTGATTTATTATCGGTCACTCAACCCATTTCTATTCCACCATATCGTATGTGGCCCCAGCACAATTGAAAGAATTAAAATAGCAGTTATAGAAACTTCTTGATAAGGGTTTTGTTCGGCCTAGTGTATCACCTTAGGGTGCTCTTATGTTATTTGTAAAGAAGAAGGATGGTTCCATGCGTATGTGTATTGATTACTGCCAGTTGAACAAGGATACAATGAAGAACATGTATCCATTGCCACGTATTGATGACCTATTTGATCAGCTTCAGAGTGCTAGAGTATTCTCGAAAATTAATTTGCGGTCAGGGTATCATCAGTTAAAGATTCGGGAACCAGATATTTCAAAGACTGCCTTCATGACTCGGTATGGTCATTACGAGTTCCTTGTAATGTCATTTGGGCTGACCAACGCCCCAGCAGCATTTATGCACTTGATGAACAATGTATTTCAGCCCTATCTTGACTCCTTCATCATTGTGTTTATTGACAACATTCTGGTGTACTCCCGGAGCCGGCAGGATCATGAACATTATCTGAGGATTGTGCTTCAGACTTTGAGAGAAAAGAAGTTGTATGCAAAATTTTTAAAGTACGAATTCTGGCTAGATTTAGTGGAATTCTTGGGTCATATAGTTTCATGCAAGGGGATCAAGGTGGATCCGAAGAAGATTGAGGCAGTGCAGAGTTGGTCCAGACCGTCCTCAGCTACGGAGATCCGGAGTTTTCTTGGCTTGGCGGGGTATTATCGTTGATTTGTAGAAGGTTTCTCTTCTATTGCTGTACCTATGACTAAATTGACCCAGAAAGGTGCTCCGTTCAGGTGGACCGAGGAATGTGAGGAGAGCTTTCAAAAGCTCAAGACAATTTTGACTACAACCCTAGTATTGGTATTGCCTACAGGTTCAGGATCTTATACTGTGTATTGTGATACGTCGCGTATTGGTCTCGGAGCAGTGTTGATGCAAGATAGTAGGGTGATTGTCTATGCTTCCAGATAGTTAAAGGTACATAAGAAGAATTATCTAGTACACGACCTTGTGTTAGCAGCTATTGTTCATGCCTTGAAGATTTGGTGGCATTATTTGTACGGTGTCCATTGTGAGGTTTATACCGATCACCGGAGTCTACAACATCTGGTTAAACAGAAGGATCTTAATTTGCAACAACGGAGGTGGTTGGAGTTGTCTAAGGATTATGATTCACCATTCTCTATCATCCCGGAAAGGCCAATGTGGTGGTCGATGCCTTGAGTCGTAAGGCGGAGAGTTTGGACAGCTTAGCATACTTAGAGGTAGCAGAGAGGCCTTTAGCCTTGGATGTTCAGGCCTCGGCCAACCAGTTTGTCAGATTGGATATTTTCGAGCCGAGCCGAGTTTTGGCTTGTGTGGTTTCTCAGTCTTTTCTTTATGATCGTATCAAGGAGCGTCAGTATGATGACCCCCATCTTCTTGTCCTTAAGGACACAGTTCAGCATGGTGACGCCAAAGAAGTCACTATTGGAGATGACAGTGTATTACGAATGCAGGGTCGACTATGTGTGCCCAACGTAGATGGATTACGTCAGTTGATTCTCCAAGAGGCTCACAGTTCTCTGTACTCCATCCATCTAGGTGCTGCAAAGATGTATCGGGACTTGAGACAACACTATTGGGGGAGGCGGGTGAAGAAAGACATAGTGGAATATGTAGCTCGGTGCCTAAATTGTCAGCAGGTGAAGTATGAGCATCAGTAACCAGGTGGATTGCTTCAGAAGTTAGAGATTTCAGAATGGAAATGGGTGCGGATCACTATGAATTTTGTTGTTGGGCTCCCACGGACTCAGATGAAGTTCGATGCAGTTTGGGTAATTGTGGATTGATTGACCAAGTCAGCTCATTTCATTCCTGTGGTTACTACTTACTCTTCGGAGCAGCTAGCTCAGGTTTACATTCGTGAGATTGTCAGGCTTTATGGCGTACCGACATCTATCATCTCTGACCGGGGTACGCAGTTTACATCATGGCTCTAGAGAGCTATACAACGCGAGTTGGGTACTCGTGTGGATTTGAGTACAACATTTTACCCTCAGACGGACGGACAGTTTGAGCGCACTATCCACATATTGGTGGATATGTTTCGTGCGTGTGTGATGGATTTTGGGGGTGCTTGGGATCAGTTCTTGCCACTTGCAGAGTTTGCTTACAACAATAGCTACCAGTCAAGCATTGAGATGACTCCGTGTGAGGCCTTATATGGGAGGCGGTGTCGGTCTCCAATGGGTTGGTTCGAGCCAGGCTAGGCTAGGCTATTGGGTACAGACCTGGTTCAGGACGCTTAGGAAAAAGTTAAATTGATTCAAGATCGACTTCGTACAGCCCAATCTAGACAGAAGAGTTATGCAGATCGAAGTTTCGTGATGTTGCATTCAGGTTTGATGAGCGGGTCTTGCTCCGCGTTTCACCTATGAAGGGTGTTATGAGATTCGGGAAGAAGGGCAAGTTGAGCCCTAGGTATATTGGGCTTTTTGAGATTATTGAGAGGGTTGGAAAAGTGGCTTACAGACTTGCACTACCACATAGTCTCACTGCAGTTCATCCAGTGTTTCATCTCGTGTGTTAGACTTCAGCTCAGTCCAGTTAGACAAGGATCTATCTTATGGTGAAGAACCAGTGGCCATTTTAGACAGACAGGTTAGAAAGTTGAGATTGAAGAGCATTGCTTCATTAAAAGTACAATGGAGGGGCCATACGGTCGAGGAGGCGACTTGGGAGACCGAGCATGATATGCGTAGCCATTATCCTCATCTTTTTACCACTTCAGGTATGTCTCTATACCCGTTCGAGGACGAACGTTTGTTTAAGAGGGGGAGAATGTAAAGACTCGACCGGTCGTTAAAAATACTTTAACCCCGATCCCCTAAATTTTTGTTTCCTCAATGTTATATCGTGGTGTTGTAACTTGCCGGGGTGTTTGGTTTTTGGATTCAGAGTGAAATGAAAAACTTAGTTCCAAGATATAAATCTTAAGTTGAAATAGTTGACTGGATGTCGACTTATGTGTACACGACTCCGGAATAAAGTTTTGATGACTCCAATAGCTTCGTATGGTGAATTTGGACTTAGGAGTGTATCCGAAAAAATATTCGGAAGCCCGTAGTTAAATTAGGCTTGAAATGACGAAAATAGGAAGTTTAAGTTTGAAGTTTAACCGGGGTGTTGACTTTTTGATATCGGGGTCGGAATCCAATTCTGAGAATTTGAATAGGTCTGTTATGTCATTTATGACTTGTGTGCAAAATTTGAGGTCAATCGGACTTGATTTAATACGTTTCGGCACGAGTTTTGTAAATTTGAAACTTAAAAACTCATAAGTGAGATTCGAGGCGCAATTCATAATTACGATGTTGTTTGATGTAATTTGAAACCCCGAGTAGGTCCGTGTTATGTTACGGGACTTGTTGGTATATTCGGACAAGGTCCCGAGTACCCCAAGTGTGATTCGGATCGAAATCAGATCAATTTTTAGACTTAGGCAAATTCTGAAATTTTGCAACTTCTGGTGTCATCGCACCTGCGAGGGGACTGACCGCAGGTACGAACTCGCACAAGTGAGCTTTGGCTCGCAGAAGCGGACAAAGGGCTTCGGGCTACCCAGTTGGAGTCGCAGAAGCGGAACAAGCTCCACAAAAGCGAAGGTGCTTCTGCGATGGAATGAACCGCAGAAGCGGGAGATGGGATCACACCTGCAGTTGCGGAGAAGAGGACCATTGTCCGCAGGTGCGAAGGGAGCTTTTCAGTGCTTCTTCGCAGAAGCGGAAATGCGGTCGCAAATGCGATTCCGCAGAAGCGACAATTGGTCCGCAAATGCGGAAATACCTGGACAGAGCATATAATTCGGGGGTTGGCCATTTTTACACATATTTGGATTTTAAGAGCTCGTGTGAGGCGGTTTTCAGGCGATGTTTCAAGAAAAACATTAGGATAAGTCTTCTTAACTCAATTTTGGTATAAGTACCCGAATCTATGATAGTTTTTAACATTTAATTGATGGATTATGTTGGAAAAATTGTGAAGATCCCTAAGTTTAGATTGAAGATTTAAGGGTCGAGTTGATGTCAGAATTTAGTAATTTTATTATGGTTGAACTCGTGGTTGAATGAGCATTCATATTTTATAACTTTTGTCGGGTTCCGAGACATGGGCCCTACGAGCGATTTTTGAGTTAAATTTCGGATTTTGTTGAAACATTAGTATTTCCATATGGAATTAATTCTAATAATTTGTATTGACTGAATCGAAATTATTATGACTAGATACGAGGCTTTCAGAGTCCGATTCGCGAGGCGAAGGCATAGCGGAGTAAAGAATTTCACGGTTCAAGGTAAGTGACTTGTCTAACCTTGGGGGGAGGGGGGAGGGGGAGGGATTCCCCTTAGAATTGGTATTGATATGATAATTGTGATATGTTGAAAGTCATCTACGCGAGGTGACGAGTGTTTACACAGACTAAATGTGGAAAACTATGGTTTTAAATTGTGTAGATCTCTGTTACACATTAATTAAATTATTTTATCCAGTTATATTCATCACTATCGAGCTATTTTTATATTTTGAAATTTGCTTGACATTTTTTCTCCTAATTGCTTTACCTGTTTAGTTGAAACATTCTTTCTTTTATTTTGTGCTCATTATTTGAAAGTTGAATTTCTTAATTCTATTATTATTAATATGAAGTATTTGACATTAAAAACAATTGGTATTAAGGCAAGGTGTTAAATTTGTGAAATATTATTTTTGTTGAGTTATTCACTTCCGAATATTTTGTGTGATTTTGTATTCATTGTGATTGAGCTGTGAGCTCCTTATTGTGGAGATAATGTTGTTGATTTATTTTGGTAAGTTGAAATATTTGGGCACTTGAGATTCAAATTGTGATATATTGAGATATTGATATACATGCGGTGGTATAAAGTCTGGATGTTGAAACGCATACGGTGAGATAAGGGTGACTTGATACGCGTGGCTAGTGGGGAAACTACTAGAAGTCATGCGATGTGATAAGGATAGCTAAAACGCGGGATTCTATTTCGAAAAAAATATTTTCTTTAAAATTAAATGTGAAGGCTCCCGCGGTGATATAAGAAAAAATGGGTTATTGTGAATTTATTTATGATTTGGGACTACGAGGCGGTACCTCGGGAGTGCCCTTGTTGATATTTCTTTGTGGCTACATTTTCCTTTGGTTATTTTGTGTTTTCTTAAAGTTGTAAATTTCTGTTTTCCTTTCGCGAGGTATTATTTACCCTTATTCTGTGTAGTTAAATTATGACATACTACTTACTTGATTCATTCCCATTATCATTTTATTATTATTATTATATCGTTAAATGTTTCACCCTGTCTTTTATTATTTCCAGTAGGGCCTGACCTGACCTCGTCACTACTCTACCGATGTTATGCTTGACACTTACTAGGTACCGATGTGGTGTACTCATACTACGCTTCTGCACATCTTTTTGTGCAGATCCAGGTACTTTCTACCATGCATCAGTGAACTAGCCGTACGCGAAGACTTCAAGGTACATATGCCAGCGTCCGCAGACCTATGAGTCTCCTTCTATATTTATTATGTTGATTTCCTTATTCTCTTTAGACCCTGATGTATAGAGACACTCAGAATAAATCGTTAGAAGTTTATGACTTATTTCTACCGACTTTTGGGAGTTGTAACTATTTGAATTGCGGTTTGATTTATTTTATATGTTGAGATTTGAGTTTCAGTTTTGTATTCCGCATAATTGATAGGCTTACCTAGTCTTAGAGACTAGGTGTCATCACGACATCCTACGGAGGGAAATTGGGGTCGTGAGAGTGACACACTTTCCTTATTAGTCAATTCCAAAAAGAATGACACGTTTTTATATTTTGAAATAAATTTAACTTTAAACTTTTCATTCTACCCAATTTACCCTTAATAAAAAGCTTTTATAGCCACACAAGTATCATGGTCCCACAAAGCTTTTACCCCTTAACCTTTAAGATCATATGTTTTAAAAGTTTTTTTTTCTTTCTTAAACTTTGTGCGAAGTCGAACTACCCCATCTCAATCGAAATGAAGGGAGTACTTTATTTTCCTTGCAAAAAGTTTTAATTCTTTTTGCTTATACATCTTATCCAGCCCCTAACATTCCATGCTATGATGTTCATCGTAATGTTATGGGGTACAGACAATTGAAAAATCTGAAAGGTCGTGTTCCATCTTCTGATACACCCTCAAAGCAAACATAAACTGGGTTGTGATATGAAAATCCAGGGTTCATAATGATCCCCTCCATGTGAGCCTACTTTTGTATCCACTCGGAGTTAACTAGTATCCTCTCAATCCTGTTGTGAATATTGTTGTTTGTCTAGGTGAATTTCCTCCCCACAATCCTTAGCTCTTCTAGCCTAGTCTCAAGCAGGAAGTTCTTGAAATCTCTCACTGCCACCTCTTGGACTAGGTTTTCTTGTATTATATCCTTACTATATAGGATGGTGTTAAAATCTCCCATCATTAGGCTTGGTCCAGTCATTCCATTCATAGGCATCTTCAGGTCCTCCCACCGCACTTTCTTATCCTTAATTATATGCATTCCATATACTGCACATAAGTTAAAACTTGTACTATGTTGCAACATATTAACTTACCCCTGTATGAACTGATTGTGTGCTTTTATCATAGTGAAATTGACTTGTGATTGATCCCATACTACCCAAATTCTTCCTCTTGGTGCTTCAGCATAGTTATCTACCCATTTCCAGTTATTCAAAACATTCTTAATTATTTTTGCTGCATTTTCCTTCTTGACTCTATTTTCTATAATTGCCATAAATACTACTCCCCCTGTTTCAATTTAGATGACACACTTTTCTTATTAGTCAATTCCAAAAAGAATGACACATTTATATATTTAGAAATAAATTTAACTTTAAACTTTTCATTCTACTCATTTTACACTTAATGAGAAGCTTTTATAGCCACACAAGTATCATAGTCCCACAAAGATTTTACCCCTTAATCTTTTAAGATCACATGTTTCAAAAGTCTTCTTTTCTTTCTTAAACTTTGTTCCAAGTCAAACTATCTCATCTAAATTGAAACGGGGGAAGTACTTTATTTTCCTTGCAAAAATTTTTTAATTATTTTTGCTTATGTCACACCTCCTTCTTCCCAAGGGGGGATAGGGAGTTTTTCTAATTTAAGTGACATGAATCGAAATTAGATTATTTATTTATTTCAGAGTCGCCACTTGGAATAAGTTATGGTGTCCCAAGTCACCGGTTTATTTTAAATCCCAAATCGAGGAAATTTGACTCTATTGATGGTTCGCGAACACAGAAGACCATGTAAGAAATTCTGTTAACTCAGGAGAAGGTGTGAGTCACTCCCGAGTTCCGTGGTTTTAGCACGGTCGCTTAACAATTAATACATGATTTAATTATCTGATTACATATTTTAGACCTATTTTGCATTTTTACTTTTTAACTGCTTTTAATATTATGAAAATTATTTGAACAAGTCACGATATCGCGCGCTCGTTTAGTTTTGTACACATTGTGAATCGCACCACGTGAAACGCACCCGCGATTTACAACATATTTATTTTTATTATTGTTTGAAGTTGTGGTCGAGTTGCATGAAATGCACACTTGAATTGGGGTTTACATCTTGTGACCATGCCACGAGAACCGTACCCATGGCCACGATAATTTATTAATCGCGCCTAAAGCAATGCTACTAGCGGTTTAAATAAAATAGAGTTGTGAACATGTAATACTCAAATTTCGGTTCTATTCTCTTTCAATCCCAACCCATGGCCCCCAACATACATCACTCAAATAATTTCATACCCAACTATACTGATAAGCAAAGTAAAGCATCTGACAAAAGACATTTGAACATTCAAGGAAGATATGGAGAAGATTAGAATAATACAATAGCAGCAGAGTGAAGAAACGTGAATCAAGGCAATGAGAAAAAGTCATTCAAATATTTTTACCCTCACTCTTCAATTCTTTCCGAATTTGACGTGCCAGATTTCTAATATGTAATTATGCACTAATCACTCCACTACTTACCAAATTGTCCCAACATGGCACTAAAATGATTTGTTTATTCAATATCACAATAAGACGATTAAATGAAACCTATCACATGGGATCGTTAAGCAAAATAACTTAATGCACGTTGATCTTACAAAAAACAACTTAATTAATTTTTCACCAAAGCACAACTTCAGGATTCAAGCATAACAAAGAATTATGTCATTCATTTTGCATGCTCAAATTCATTCGTGGACAGAGTATTCAACAAATGAAATTGAGCAGACAAATCAGAGGGTCGATTCACATTAACTAAATAAAATGAAGAAGATAACAGTAAGAGTGAACCTGATAAGCCAAAATCTTTTCAATAATGAAGAAAAATCAAGAGGTACAGCAACTCCGATTCTGAAAACTCAAACTGAGAAAAACAACGGCAAATTTGATCCGACAACCGCGATGGAGAACAATAAACTCAATGTTAAACGAGCTTTCTTTAATAGCAGAAATTGAGAAGAATCAATTACATATTCCGACTCTAAAACTCAGCCAAAAGATGACAGCAACTAATTCAACACTGGAATCGTGGACCAAAAACCTCGCAAGAACCTTTGTGCGACTTGACTGGAGAAAACTTGACTCAATAGGAAATGGAGCTTTCGAGAAACGAAATTGCGATTAGAGCTAGGCAACTATGGAGTTTGGAATTGGTGGTTGATTAGCGGGTGGCTAACTCAATTTCTCAGCTCGGTTTGCCGGAGAAATTGGGTGTTTAGAGCTGCTTTTTGCGAGGAAGAAGAGGAAAAAGTTTTAGTTCCCTTTTAGGGTGGTCTGCGGCTGATCTCTCCTTAGGAATGTTTTTTGTTTTTGGGCTCCCTAGATTGGGGTTTTATTTGGGGTGTATATATGGGGATAAAAATGAAGAATTGTGGATAGAATATTTTTCCAAAAAATTGAAATGGCCAAACGCGAGTCTGCCCATGTGATGCCATGAGAATTTTGGATAAAAAGAAATCAAACTTTATTATGAAACTTTGTCATTTTGTGGTGAGATGGCATAATCTCATTTGCTCACTTTTTATTTTTTTGGCTGATTTTCTTTTCTTGATAATAACTAAAAGAAAAATAAAACATACTCCTACTAAACTAAAAATAGCAAGGTAAAATTACTACATACTCAATATCTTATTTATTACAGCATCTAACTTAGAAATTAAATTAATATAGACGTAAAACATAATAATGTTTTTAAAAACCTTTTTGTTTCTTTGCAAATGAAGATAAAACCTATACTAAAAATGTGACTCTTTTTTTTTTATTATTGTTTTCAATTTTCTTAAGTAATATATATAAAAGGAGAAATACGAGTTAAAATATGTAGATTAAACTTAAAATATATTTACATACTAAAAAGTGATGAAAAACTCAAATATAGTCAAAAATTAGGTGCTTACAGCTGCCCCTCTTTGCTTGGAAACATGATGAGTTTTCAGGCAAAGACAAAGTGAGCCGTGTGACTAATTTTTTACCATAACGTTATTCAAAAGAGGAGGAAAATAAAAGGAAAAGGTGCAACCAAGTCCTGATTTTGGACATCCTACATATCCCGGGTTATAAAGGAATCAGGTCGCGTGTAGTTCAAGAGGTGAATGAAGTGATGGAGTGTGTGGAGAGGATGAGAGAGTCGAGTTAGGTATCGTTCCGTCGAGGTTTCGGTCCGCGGTCCTGTTATTACATCAAAATCAAAAATAAAAAAGACTAACTAAGCCTGTCAGATATGAGTCACAAGATTCCCATCTATAAGTCTTCTGAAGCTTGATCTTTAGTCTTGAATGGTTCTTCATGTAGACTTCTGATTTGAACCTTGATGCTTGCTAGCTGCAGGTGCAGATTCATCTTCTTCAGCTTCTTCGGATCAAGACCAGACATGCATTGCTCGTGACTTCAGCCATGTCTTGAGCAGTTCACATCTTTCATCGGCTTCTGCATTTTGGATTCACTTCTATTCTTTTCTTTTCTTTTATTCTGGATTGAGACTTCTTCCTTTGGTCATCTCGGACTGTCGACTTGCATTCTTGAGGCGAGCTTCTGCTACTTCTAACTTGAATTGAATTCTGAAATTACTTCCCTCGTTCTTCAGGTGGGCACCTGCAACTGAGTTAAAACTGAAATGAATTCCCTCGTTCTCCATGTGGGCGCCTGATACTGACTTGAACTTGAAATGAATTCCCTCATTCTCCAGGTGGGTGCCTGCTGCCTTAAAACTTGAAATAAATTTTCTCGTTCTCCAGGTGGGCGCCTGATGACTTAAAACTTGAAATAAATTCCCCCGTTCTCCAGGTGGGCGCCTGATGACTTAAAACTTGAAATAAATTCCCTTGTTCTCCAGGTGGGCACCTGATACTGGCTTATATTGAAATAAATTCCCCATTCTCCAGGTGGGCGCCTGTTGACTTAAAACCGAAATAAATTCCCTCGTTCTCCAGGTGGGCGCCTGATTTTGACTTAACGTTGAAATGAATTCCCCCGTTCTCCAGGTGGGCGCCTGATGACTTAAAACTGAAATAAATTCCCTCATTCTCCAGGTGGGCGCCTGATGACTTAAAACTTGAAATAAATTCCCTCGTTCTCCAGATGGGCGCCTGATGTTGGCTTATATTGAAATAAATTCCCCATTCTCCAGGTGGCGCCTGTTGACTAAAAACCGAAATAAATTCCCTCGTTCTCCAGGTGGGCGCCTGATTTTGACTTAAAGCTGAAATAAATTCCCTCGTTCTCCAGGTGGGCGCCTGATGACTTAAAACTGAAATGAATTCCTCGTTCTCCAGGTGGGTGCCTGATGACTTAAAACTTGAAATAAATTCCCTCGTTCTCTAGGTGGGCGCCTGATTTTGACTTAAAACTGAAATGAATTCCCTCGTTCTCCAGGTGGGCGAATGATGACTTAAAACTTGAAATAAATTCCCTCGTTCTCTAGGTGGGCGCCTGATTTTGACTTAAAACTGAAATGAATTCCCTCGTTCTCCAGGTGGGCGAATGATGACTTAAAACTTGAAATAAATTCCCTCATTCTCCAGGTGGGCGCCTGATTTTGACTTAAAACTGAAATGAATTCCCTCATTCTCCAGGTGGGCGCCTGATTTTGACTTAACGTTGAAATGAATTCCCCCGTTCTCCAGGTGGGCGCCTGATGACTTAAAACTGAAATAAATTCCCTCATTCTCCAGGTGGGCGCCTGATTTTGACTTAAAACTGAAATGAATTCCCTCGTTCTCCAGGTGGGCATCTGATGACTTAAAACTTGAAATAAATTCCCTCGTTCTCCAGGTGGGCACCTGATGACTTAAAACATGAAATAAATTCCCTCGTTCTCCAGGTGGGCGCCTGATTTTGACTTAGAACTGAAATGAATTCCCTCGTTCTCCAGGTGGGCGCCTGATTTTGACTTAAAACTGAAATGAATTCCCTCGTTCTCCAGGTGGGAGCCTGATTTTGAGTTAAAACTGAAATGAATTCCCTCGTTCTCCAGGTGGGCGCCTGATGACTTAAAACTTAAAATAAATTCTCTCATTCTCCATGTGGGCGCCTGATGACTTAAAACTTGAAATAAATTCTCTCGTTCTCTAGGTGGGCGCCTGATGACTTAAAACTTGAAATAAATTCTCTCGTTCTCTAGGTGGGCGCTTGCTATCACAACAACACAGACAAAATAGAGAAAATTTTCTGCCCTAGTTTGTACCAGGAACATTCCTTGATTGTTAGTTGCATCCCATTATCCAAGAGGGTCCTAAAAACTTAAAACTAGATCTCATTATCCAGGAGGGTCCTGAAAACTTGAAATTAAATCCCATTATCCGGGAGGGTCCTGAAAACTTGAAATTAAATTCCATTATCCAGGAGGGTCTTGAAAGCTTAAAACTGAACTTATCTGGAGCATGCTTTCTCATGGAGGATTCCTGGCAAAGCAAACAAGATTTCTTGCCCTTGCTTGAAACAAAGAAAATTTTGTCAGTTTGAAACTGTGGCGGTTAGTTTGTGGCATCCTTGTTGAAGGTGTCTGCTTCTTCCACTATCCCACTTCATTCCGATTAGCTGCTTCGGGCTACAAAGAATTAGTTTGACTTTTTGATCGGATCTCGACCACAAAACCTCTGAATGACTTGAATCCCTTACGCTTAACTCGTCGTATGACACTTTTATTCTGACAACTGTTGAACCTTTGCATTTCCTACAAATTCACGAATCACATGATCACTTAAACTTCAGTTACCACCACATTGCTCATTCTAAATCATGTCACTTGTGATGTGCCTGGCCGAATTTCGCTTGGTGAAAATAAAAAGCTGGTAATGAGCTTTGAAGTCCTTTCTTGCTTGCTTAACAAAGACTAATTTGACAGAGACTTAGAAATATAGACCCAAAAGAAACGAAGCAAAGTGACTTCGAAAATTAGGGGGAAAAAATTAAAAAATTAAAATAAAAAATTTAAATAAAAAAAAAAGATGACTATTTGAAGAAAAATGGAAAAGAGGCTTATCTGAATGAAGCAACTGGCTCCAATGATCATGACATGCATTTCGGATTGATCAGCCTAATCCATCCAACTAATCACATTTCAGTTCATGCTATGTATTCATACTTCAAACCGGGTTTCCATAATTCAATTTCTCTTTAAAGTCATGAACCTCAATAGGCTTGTAGTGCCCCAAAGATTTTCACCAGCAAGCCTCTCTCATTTTCTCCTCTCTCAACTCACTGTCGCCTTACAGTGCCCATAAGGGTTTTTACCAATAAGACTCTCTCATTTGAATTTTTTCTCGACTCACCATCGCCCTATGGTACCGGTGAGGGTTTTCACCAATAAGACTCTCTCATTTATTCACTTTTCCTTGTGCCCATGAATAAAGGTGCTATCCATGATGTAAATTGTACCTCCATCTCACTTGACTTGGCATCGTCAAAGTTGATCAGAAGGTCTTTCTTTGGACTGTAGTGTAGGTTTTGGACATGGTTAGAAAGAAAGGGTGGCATGCAGGCTCAAAATAATTTAAGATGAAAGGGTTCAAAATTACAACTTTTTGAATCATATCTTTTTACAAAACTAAAACTTCTGCCCCAGTTTCTTCGAATCTGGGGAATTTTGAATTTTTATTTTGATGGGACCGAACCGTGTAAGGCTGCCTACGTATCCTTAAAAGGAATCAGGTCGAACATAGTTCAAACTAGTAAAAGTTGTTTTGTTTTTGTTACTTTGCTTTTCTTTTTCTTTTTCTCCTTTCTTTTTCTCTTTTCTTTCTTTTGCTTTTCTCTTTTTTTTATTTTCTTTTTCTTTTATATTTCCAGCTCTACTTCTGATTCCAAAAGAGGGGTATGAAAAAACATAAATAAGGCTCAAAAGGGGTAACAAATGATAAGAGTGTTTGGGATAGCAGAATAAAATGCCTTCGTCATTCCAACTTTGAACATGCCTAATACAAATGCGATTGAAGATAAGCAAAGAAATCATACGTAATATCTCTTGACTGCATCAGAATTGATAGCCATATCCACACATTTATCTTCTATGTCTGTTAAATACAAAGCACCATTGGGCAACACCTTTGTCACAATGAACAGCCCCTGCCAGTTTGGGGAGAACTTGCCTTTAGCTTCAGCCTGATGTGGAAGGATGCATTTCAATACCAGCTGGCCCACTTCAAATTTCCGGGGACGCACCTTCTTGTTGTATGCTTTTGCATTCTTTTCTGATACAACTGACAGTGACATACTGCTGCCAATCTTTTTTCATCAATCAAACTCAATTGCTCTAGCCGGGTTTTGACCCACTCATCATCATCACTTTCAGCTTCAGCAACGATCTGCAGGGATGAAATCTCAACTTCCGCAGGTATAACTGCGTCGGTTCCATATACCAGCAAATAGGGAGTTGCACCTATTGAAGTGCGAACGGTAGTGCGATAACCCAGTAAAGCAAAAGGTAACTTTTCATGCCATTTTCTGGAACCTTGTACCATCTTACGAAGTATCTTCTTTATGTTCTTGTTAGCAGCCTCAATAGCTCTATTTGCCTTAGGACGATACAGAGTGGAGTTTCGATGCATAATCTTGAACTGTTGGCATACCTCTTTCATCAAATGACTGTTGAGGTTAGCATCATTATCTGTGATGATTATCTTGGGAATTCCAAACCGGCAAATGATGTTTGAGTGAACAAAATCTACCACCGCCTTCTTGGTCACGGACTTGAAAGTTACAGCTTCGGCCCACTTGGTAAAGTAATCAATGGCCACCAGAATAAACCTATGCCTGTTTAACGTTGCCGGCTCAATTGGTCCAATGACATCCATGCCCCAAACAACGAAGGGCCAAGGTGCAGACATTGTGTGCAACTCAGATGGCGGGGAATGAATCAAATCACCGTGCACCTGGCATTGATGGCATTTGCGAACGAAGCTGATGCAATGTCATTCCATGATGAGCCAATAATAACCTGCTCGAAGAATCTTCTTTGCCAAGACATACCCACTCATATGCGGCCCGCAAACTCCGGAATGCACTTCCGCCATGATAGTCGAATCTTGTTTAGCATCTATGCACCTTAGTAATCCTAGATCTGGAGTTCTCTTGTACAATATTCCCCCACTTAAGAAAACTCCACTAGCCAGACGTCCAATGGTTCTCTTTAGATCACCTGTGGCATGTACCGGATATACCCCTGATTTGATGTATTCCTTGACATCATGGAACCAAGGCTCACCATCAGGTTTCTCCTCAACCATATTACAATAGGCATGCTGATCACAGATTTGGATATGTAGAGGGTAGACATAAGCCTTATCCGGATGGTGTAACATTGATGCCAGAGTAGCCAAGGCGTCGGCAATCTCATTATAAATCCTGGGAATATGCCTGAATTCTACCGACCTGAATCGTTGACAAAGATCATGCAGACATTGTCGATACGGTATGAGCTTTAAATCACGAGTCTCCCATTCTCCCTGAATCTGGTGAACCAACAAATCTGAATCTCCCAAAACCAATATTTCTTGAACTCTCATGTCTATAGCTAGCCTCAAACCCAGAATGCATGCCTCGTATTCATCCATGTTGTTAGTGCAATAAAATCAAAGCTGAGTTATTACGGGGTAGTGATGCCTTGTTTCAGAAATGAGTACAGCCCCTATTCCGACACCTTTCATATTAGCAGCTCCATCAAAGAAGAGTTTCCAACCTGGCTTTTCATCATGATCAGCCTCGTCAACATACATCACTTCTTCATCAGGAAAATAAGTCTTCAGTGGCTCATATTCTTCATCCACTGGATTCTCGGCCAAGTGATCGGCCAAGGCTTGGACTTTCATCGCGGTCCGAGTCACATAGATGATGTCAAACTCTATGAGTAAAATCTGCCACTTTGCCAATCTTCCTGTGGGCATAGGCTTCTGAAAGATATACTTTAGAGGATCCATGCGAGAGATGAGGTAAGTAGTGTAGGATGACAGATAATGCTTCAACTTTTGTGCTACCCAAGTCAGGGCGCAATATGTCCTTTCAAGAAGAGTATACTTAACCTCATAAGGAGTGAACTGCTTGCTGAGATAATAAATGGCTTGCTCTTTCTTTCCCGTGATGTCGTGTTGACCCAACACACAACCAAAAGAATTATCCACGACCCTCAAATAGAGAATTAAAGGTCTCCCAAGTTTTGGTGGGACCAGCACAGGTGGGTTTGACAGGTAACTCTTGATCTTATCAAATGCTTCCTGACACTCATCAGTCCACTTGACCACAAAATTCTTTTTTAACAACTTAAAGACGGGCTCACAAGTTGTCGTGAGTTGAGCAATAAACCTGCTGATGTAGTGTAATCTTCCGAGAAGGCTCATCACCTCGGTTTTGTTCTTTGGCGGTGGTAATTCTTGGATGGCTTTTATCTTTGATGGGTCCAACTCAATACCGCGTCGACTGACTATGAATCCCAACAGTTTCCCAGACGGGACATCAAATGCACATTTTGCCGGATTGAGCTTGAGGTTGTACCTGCGAAGCCTTTGGAAAAACTTTCTCAAGTCTCCAACATAGTCGAACTGCTTATTTGACTTTATGATCACATCATCTACATAAACCTCAATTTCCTTGTGTATCATGTCATGAAATATGGTAGTCATTTCCCTCATGTAAGTTGCCCCAACATTCTTCAAACCGAATGGCACTACCTGGTAACAATATGTCCCCCATGGCGTGATGAATGCTGTCTTTTCTGTGTCTTCCTCATCCATCAGGATCTGGTGATATCCCGCATAACAATCCACAAAAGACCCGATCTCGTGCTTGGCACAATTGTCAATCAGAATGTGGATGCTAGGCAACAGAAAGTTATCCTTTGGACTTGCCTTGTTGAGATTACGATAATCAGCACACACCCTGGTTTTACCATCTTTCTTTGGTACTGGCACCACATTAGCTAACCATATAGGATATTGAGTGACCCGAATGACTTTTGCCCCAAGTTACTTTGTGATTTCTTCTTTAATCTTCACACTCATATCAGTCTTGAACTTTCTTAATTTTTGCTTGACATGAGGGAATGCGGGATCAATTGGCAATTTATGAACTACCAAATCAGTGCTCAAACCCGGCATATCGTCATACGACCATGCAAAGACATCTTTGTATTCAAACAGTGCTTTGATTATTTCTTCCTTGATTTGTGGTTCCAGATGCACACTTATCTTGGTTTCCCTGACATTATCTTGATCTCCTAAATTGATTGCTTCAGTTTCATTCAAATTAGGCTTCGGTTTTCCTTCAAAGTGTTTTAGTTCTCTACGGATTTCCTCAAATGCTGCTTCTTCATCATATTCTATTTCATCATCACATTCTACTTCTTGGATTGTTATTTCAGAATTAGATTGGCTTTTAAGATTTGGCTTAAAATTCCTCATGCATGTCATGTCATTGAAACCAGCATAAAAAGAACTGTACAGAGAAAAAAAACGCTATCAGGAATAATGGAAAACAGAAAATTGTATTTCATTGAAAATAAAAGGATAGAAGGGTTTGTACATCAAAACAAGCAAAAAATAAAAAAATCTGGATTACAACCCTGGAATAACCCAGATAACAGAAAGGAAAACAAAGCAAACTACCAAAACTCCTTCCGGGTGGGAAGAAGAGTAACTTTCCAATTGCTAAGCTTCACATTTGGTCCAACGAGCTGCACATCGGCATTACTGGAACCTTCCCCGATTTCCACCATATTAACCTCATCAAACAGAGTCTGGAACCTCTTGATCAGCTCTTCATCAAAGTCAACCACAAGTTTTGGGACCGCTGATATTGGGCGTTTTGCGACCCCTGGCTTGACAAAAGACTTGGAGATATATGGAACGGGATTAGGAAGTGACCATGCCTTTCTTTTCAAATTTTTAGCCTTTTTCATGTCCTTCCCTGTGAGTGTGAATCCCAAACCAAATGTACCGAAACTTTCGCGTGGACACACCGGATGTGCAATACCCTGCAGAGACGAACCCAGGCCTTTGCCCGGCACAAAATCATTCTTCAACATTTCATTTGCTACCATGACGGACGCGGAGGGTAGCTTTGAACCTGGAATGCATTCTCCTTCAGGAATCTTCACGACAGACACTGTTTCGAACGTTTGGTACACCCAAGGCCCTTTTATCATCTTCAATTTCAATAAATGGAATAATTGTGTCATTGTAAGCAGATAAGTTCTCATCACCGTGCACAACTATTTCCTGCCTGTCCCATTCGAACTTTACCATTTGATGCAGAGAAGACGGGATTGCCTTGGCAGCATGTATCCAGGGCCTGCCCAACAACAAGTTGTAGGAGACAGCCACATCTAGCACTTGGAACTCCATAGTGAACTCAACTGGACCTATTGACAATTCGAGCATTATATCACCGACATAATCTTTCCCTCCCCCATCAAAGCCTCAAACACATACATTGTTCATGTGGATCCTTTCAGTGCCGATCTTCAAATTTTGCAAAGTAGACAGAGGGCAAATATTTGCGCTAGAACCGTTATCAACCAGTACCCTAGAGACAGCAGAATCCTCGCACTTCACTGTGAGATAAAGAGCTCGGTTATGCTCTGTACCCTCCATAAGAAGTTCATCATCTGAGAAAGTGATCTTGTTTGCTTTGAAAATCTTGTTAGCAATCTTTTCCAAGTGGTTCATCGTGATCTTATCAGGAACATGGGCCTTATTCAAAATCTTCATCAGGGCTTTGCGGTGTTCATTTGAATGTATCAGCAAAGACAAAAGAGAGATCTGAGCTGGTGTTTTCCTTAACTGCTCTACAATGGAATAGTCTTGCATTTTCATCTTTTTCAGGAACTCTTCAGCCTCTTCTTCGGTGACCGGCTTCTTTACTGGGATGTGGCCATCCTTGAATGGCTTGGCTTTCCTCAGTTCTTCTGGGGTAGAACATCTCCCAGAACGAGTCAGTCCTCCGGTTTCATTGACTTCTTCCTCTACTTCTTTCCCTTTATATGTTACTATCACCTGTTTGTAATTCCACGGGACGGCCTTTGTGTCAACCATTGGTAATTGGGTCACTGGCTTAATAATAACGGGGGTAATATGAGCCCCTTCCACGATTATGACAGGCTTGCCCGGGACCCCTGGTACGATCACTTTTTGCTTTTCCTGGTTCGCTTCAACATCAATCGGAGGCCCTTTCACAACCAATACAGATGGCTTCACGTTGAGCGTGCTTAGCTTCTCCGACACCCCTTCAACTGTCAAGGGCATTGCTTTTGCAAAATCTGGAGCTTTAACTGGATTACTTTCGCTAGCCCGGATCATCATGACAGACTTGGAAGAATTCTTGGGCTCCCCGTCCTTATGAACTATCTCAATCATATGTGTCTTTGCATGGGCCGGCAAAGGATTTTGGTTGATGTTTGGCGCCTCCGGGCTCTGGACTACAATTTGATTTGTATCAATAAGCTCTTGGATCGCTCTCTTCAAATGCTAACACTTCTCTGTGTCATGTCCTGGGGCATCAGAACAATATGCGCATCTGAGGGAATAATCAAGGTTCCTTGGAGGTGGATTTGGTGTCTTTGGCTCAATCGGCCTCAAAACGTCCAACTGCCTCAACCTTTGAAACAAACTGGTATACGACTCTCCAAGAGGGGTGAAGGTTTCTTTCCGCTGCTGCCTCTCTTTTCTATAATCCGGCCTCGATCGAAAGCTTGGACCAGTAGGGTTTTGGTATGGTTGTGTGGGTGGATAAGGATTTTGTGGAGTTGGAGCACGCCATTGCGGGTAAGGAGGGGGTTGCGCATA
>AWOL01S0033387.1:4050-16638 GCA_000715115.1 Nicotiana otophora
TGCGGCCGTCGAGATAGAGACCGCCTGAGCAAGGCCGGTACACGCTGTTAGAATCTGAGCTAGGGCCTCCTGAAGGCCTGGAATCACAATAGGCACAGGCGGTGCATGAGCTGGTGCATCAGCAACTGGAACCTGGTCCTGATCTGGGACAACCGGTGGATCTGCAGGTACTGCCCCAGCAGCTGTACGGGCTACATCTCTGCCCCTACCGCGGCCTCGGCCCATTGCGGCCCTAGCTGGTGGTACTGGTGGCTGGCCCTCCTGACCGGTAGCAAGTCCTCACCATCTGTGAGAGGATGAAACAAGAGATGTTTAGTCACTAGAATCAACAGATTCGCACGACAAGAATTCAAGAATGTGGAGTTTCCTAAAGGTTCTACAGCCTCATTAAGATAAGTACAGACGTCTTCGTACCGATCCGCAAGAATCTACTAAACCCGCTCATGACTCGCGAAATCTATGTAACCTAGGCTCTGATACCAATCTGTCTCGACCCAAACTAACCCCTGTCGTGATGGCGCCTATCGTGGAACTAGGCAAGCCGACTTATTTCCAAAATCAAACCGCTATTTTCATTTCAAAGATAATTTCAATATTTTTTAACACAAAAACCTTCGTAAAGGAGTTCCAATCAAAATAAAAGTGCAGAAGGAAAAGCCCGACATCAGGGTGTCACTAGTCATGAGCATCTACTACAATCTGTCTAACAACATCAAGGCTAACTCAGCCTGGAAAATAGCTAAATACAACTTAGAGGAAGATAATAGGGAGAAGAGCAGGGGCTGCGATTGCCAAACAGCTACCTTACTATCTCCAAGAAAATATGCAACCAGAACAATCAATAATCGCTATCATGTCCAGCTACACCTGAATCTGCACACAAGGTGCAGGGAGTAACGTGAGTACGCCAACTCAGTAAGTAACAATAATAAATAAAGACTGAGCAGTAGTGAAGAGCAATAAAGCATATTACATTCATGTCAAGAAATCTGAGTAAAATACCACATGCTTTTAAAATCAGGATTTTTATCAAAACATCTCGTTTAAACCCAGTTCTAGTAAAAATCATTTAAAGATATTTTTCAACGATTTTCAAAGGATTTTTATCAAACAATTTTTTTTTTTTGCGAATTTCCAAATCATTTAAAGATATTTTAAGAGACAAAGCGTCCCCCAAGTCGTACGCTTTTTCCCCTCACTTGAGTTTTGTCCCAATTGGGTTTTCTCAAGGAGGTTTTTAATGAGGCGA
The DNA here is from genome assembly GCA_000715115.1 of Nicotiana otophora. NCBI lineage: Eukaryota > Viridiplantae > Streptophyta > Magnoliopsida > Solanales > Solanaceae > Nicotiana > Nicotiana otophora. The sequence goes on from AWOL01S0033387.1 coordinate 5,300, forward strand.
CGAAGGGGACACTTCAGGATGGAGTACGCATGGGCGGAGGCACAAGATGACTAATTCATTGCACGACCTCTCAAGACCAAGTCGGCCAATGAAGGGACTAGATAAACTGGGACTGGGACTGGAACGCCAGCCAACGCCCGAAAAAAGATATAAATTTCTCCAAATATATGAACAAAGTACAAATGCATAAAGTTTATTTCTATTTCTCCGGATATGCAACCAAGGCAACGTGCCTTAAAGTTCACAACATCGACAAATGTCGCACCTAGAAACATATCTAACTAAACATAGGTTATATTCGACCTCGTTCGAATTAACACCTAACTGGCCCTCGACCATAATTAAACATAGGTTAAATTCGACCTAGTTCGAATTAACACCTAACTCGCCCTCGACCATGATTAAACTTAGGTTATATTCGACCTCGTTCGAATTAACACCTAACTGGCCCTCGGCCATGATTAAACTTAGGTTATATTTGACCTCGTTCGAATTAACACCTAACTTGCCCTCGACCATGATTAAACATATGTTATATTCGTCATCGTTCGAATTAACACCTAACTAGCCCTCGACCATAATTAAACATAGGTTACATTCGACCTCGTTCGAATTAACACCTAACTGGCCCTCGGCCATGATTAAACTTAGGTTATATTTGACCTCGTTCGAATTAAGACCTAACTGGCCCTCGACCATGATTAAACTTAGGTTATATTCGACCTTGTTCGAATTAATACCTAAACTGGCCCTAGGACATAATTAAACTTAGGATATATTCGACCTCATTCGAATTAACACCTAAATTTGCCCTCGGCCACAACAACATAGGTTAAATTCGACCTCGTTCGAATTAACACCTAACTAGCCTTCGATCACAATTAAACCTAGGATGTATTCAACCTCATTCGAGCTAGACAATTACGGCTAAGAAATCAAAAAAGCATACGAGCGCGAACCAAAGAAAAAGAATCAGGTACAAGTAATAAAGTCGGCAATTCATACTTTGAATATTTTTACAAAGGCTTGTAAATATGCCTACAAAATATGCACAAGTCCGTGACAAAATAAATGAAAGAAAAAGAGACTATTGGTCGCCACCAAGACCATCAGTACTGTCGGCTTGACCATCCCCATCTGCCCCCTCACCACCACTACCGCCCTCAGGGTACGCATCCTCGTACCAGGCATGTTTTTCAATCTTATCCACTTCCGCGTCCCTCTGATCGCCATCGACCTCCGGTGTAGTAGGGTCAAACCCGCAAGCGATTCGAGCTTCACGAGCCTTAACACGAGCATCTTCAAGGGCATCCCCAGGAACAGATCTCATCATATGTAGATCTCGGAATACGTCTAACTGGGCCTCAGCATGAATCCATTCTTCGTACAGGCCCCGAGGAACACTCGGGAAATCCGAGGTATGGGAAGATGACGGTTGTGCAAGCATTTGAGCCTTCTCAGCCTCTAAGGCGGCCACCTGGTCCTGAAGGAGGGAGTTATCTTTCTCCAAATCACTGATCCTCTCGTCAAGCCGCTCTTCCTTGAGCATAGCCATCTCCAAGTCACTTTCTCGCTCAAAGCAAAGAATACGGATCACTATCTCCAAAACTTCCGCCTTCCTTATATCCTTCGACCGAGCAAACTCTGCTTTCTCAAGATCTTCTGCCTTCTCGGTGATCTCGCCGCTTAGAGCAGCTGCGTTGAATTGCCACTCCTCAAGTTGGGCATATAGAGAAACCACCCGAGCTTGGAGGTCGCCGCACTAGGCTTCGACCCCCTGCTAACCTCGAGATCTTCCTCTTTATTCTTAAGCGTCCCCTCGAGGACGCTACACTTTTCGATGACCCTCACTAGCTCATCATCTTTCTCCTTCAGTTCAACTCGAAGAGACTGGAAATTGCCGCTCTCACCAAACCGCCTACAGATTTCCCGGTGCTTGCCACGATACTCACGGCACTTTCGCTGCAACTTCATAAAAACAGCCTTACGCCGCTCCTCTCTTCGGGCAATTTCAATTTCCAAGATCACGATATGAAAAAGAAAGAAAAAGAATGGACAGAGTAAGAACAAACCTTAAATATTTGAGCATAAAGAACAAAAGTGTCGAAAGACTTACCTCGAGAGCGAGGCCGGAAATACTCCTCGATAATGTAGCATCTTTCAGCTCTTGGAGAGTTCGACTCTCCACATCGGAACAAAGGGGAGCGAGGGGAGGAACCACGTTCTCAGTATATTTTAATAAATCTCGAACCATAGGGATCGCAATAGTTCATGTGGACCCCTTCAGTCTCACCTCCAGCTGGGTAAATCTATCCTCCATCATCCTTATCTCGTCAGCATCGAGATCAGAACCCGTCTCGTAGCCGTCCTCGCCAACACCTTTGCCTCTCTCCTAGACCAGTAAAGAAGCACCGTTAGCCAGCTGCGAAGACTACGGTCCCTCCTGCCATAAATTCTCGGAGGCCACAACGACCGGCCCTTCGGCTCCTACCGCCGATATCGGAACATCAAATGTCAATTCAACATCGTCCTCGAGTGTTATGGTCGCCGTCTTACGGATGAAAAAATCATCCTGTGCTGAATCCACAGCCCGGGCAACCCCATCACCAGCGTCCACCGATCTTCTCTTACGGGGAACCAGGCTCCCGCCGCTCAGCGAGTCCTACTCCTCGTCCACTGGACGATATAAAGGGGAAGCAGGAAGCTCCACTGTCGAAACATCCGCACGCAGAGGAAAAACCAATGTCGAGGCAGCAGTTGATGGGGCCGACGACCGAGCAGATCTGATCGCGGTTGAGGAAGGAATAGAGGCAGACGATCGAGCAGGTTCAGCCACAGTCACAGCGAGAATAAATGCCAAAGAGGAGGAAGCCTTCCTCTTACAAAACACGGGAGGAGGAGCCCTCGATCTTCTTGAAGATCCTCGCGCTGAAAAAGATAAAAGAAAAAGGTTACCATCATCACCAAGAGCAAACTATAATAAGTAGGCAACCGTGAGGCCAAAACAACAAAAACATAGATAGACAAACTCACCGGCCAAGGAAGGAGCAGGCCCGAACTTCTTGAAAAAGCTCGTCCACTCACGAATTCTCATGATGTGAGGCAAAATCCGGCTAACCCAGTTAGAAATGTCCCCAATAAAAGGAGGGGGCGTAGTCGTAGCTGTACAAAGAAGGGATAAAATTTCAGAGCATACGACTAAAGCAGATAGATCAAATGTTTTAACAAAAGAATAGACACTTACAAGTATAGTTCCAGGTCTCAGGGAAGCCGTCCGCATTGGCCACCACGTCATCGGTTCTGACGAAGAAGAAGTTGTGCCAGAACTGACGACCAGGCATTTACCTCCCCGATGGCGATGGTTTAACATTGTCCCCCTATCGAAACTAAGGGCGAAGAGATGCATCAGGTGCCGGAGTATGATCTCGACCCCGGCTAACTCCGCGAATTTAGTAAGCATCCTGATGAGCTTGTAGATATATAGGGCGAGTTGAGTCGGGCACATGCCGTAGTAAAAACAAAATTCCTCCACCAATGGGAGAAGAGGAAGAGCATAGACGACCTGTAAGGGATATGCATAGAATGCGCAATACCCGGCACGGTGGACCTGTACCACATCACGCACTGCTGGGACCAAATCGATGTGGGCGGGAATGTTGAACTTTGCCCTAAGATCTGCTAGGTCGGCCCCTTTCATAGCCAACTCAGAAACCTCGGTCTCGTCTTTAGGCACCTTCAAAAAATCAGATCTAACTTTCTCGCTATGAGGAACTATTTCCTCCACCGTAGGAAAGTTTTCATCTTCAATGGCGACAGAGACGCCATCAACGTGAGAAGGCATAAACACCACTAAAGGGACATGGCTAGTTCCCACACTGGAACCGGAGGATACATTAACCATATTTTCGATGAGAAAGAAGGATTAGGAGCAACGAGAATCACTAAGACCAAGAAAAAAGACACACGATGAGGGAGAAAGGAGAAGAAGTCATAAGATTTTGATGAGAAGAACACGTAAAGAACAAATAAATGTCATCACGTCTCTATTTATAAGAATTCAGGCATCAAAACCAAGAGATTATGCCATCATTATCTAGCACTGGAATCGAAACGGCAGCTCCAACTGACAGTCTCACGGGAAATGATGCAAAGCATCGAAAAAATGTGCCACAATGACGCATGATGTCGTGACATCATTCTAGCGCAAACACGACAGAACCCCTAAAGTTGCTGCTCTCGAAAGGCCACGTTGCCAGCCCGTCCCAAGCTTAACTGCCCGACCCACTCGTCCACTATCCTCGACCATAACCAACAAAATCCGCTAATCAAGGTCATATGATGACGACCTAAATAAGCAGAGGTACTAACTATATAGGTCGAAATCTACTACGGAACATTTAGGGCGAGAAAGCATTGAGAAAAAATAAGTCGAGGTCGATCAGGAAATGGCGAAGCTCGTGGTCGGGATGCCTATAATGGTCGAGGACGAAGTCTGTAGAAGGAATCGTAACAACTAGTTTTTAGAACAGGACAATAGAGGAAATATTCAAAAGAATATTCTCTGTACTTGTACTATTAGGGTTTACTAGGGGTGTGTCACATATAAGGAGGAGAAAGACAAGGACAAAGGGTTATGTAATATTAATCTGATAAGAACATTTTTCTGGAAGAAGATTCTCTTTCTCTCTCTAGAAAAGATACAAACATCCCCTTTTTATCAAGATCCTTTGTTCATATTATTCCACACTTTTCCATCAGATCCAAGAATAGTTCGAACTGTCTTGGATTTATCTGTCACTCATTATTGTCAGAGGGAACAATCATCTAATCCATTCTTTATTGTGTGAATCACTCCTCCTATTTACTTAAATGCCATTTATTGTTATTTATTACATGTTACTCTTCCATTATTGCTCATACTTTATGAATATTTAATGCTTGTTATTGTCAACCTTTTATTGGATCTGTCCCACCTTATCCACGCTCTCAGGATTCACATCTAGAGATATTATCATTAACTAGGTTTAACGCATTATTACATAAATATAATTGTTTCAACCGAAAATTATACTTTTTTGTCGAACAGAGAAAAGGAAAACTAAGTAACTCATACTAATCTATAAGGAAAGCAATATCGGATAAAGTTACCAAAAAACAAAAACTAGGTTATCACTTACTATTGCGAGCAAGAGAACAATTGATTCAATAGCGGTGATTAGCGATCCAGCAACGTGGACGAGAGGCAAAACCACCGGGAGAGGCAGTTTTGGTATCGTCACTTTAGTAGCAACGACAACAAACTCCTCCGTTGATATTCCATCGACAATCGCAATAAATTCTGCCTTGTTTTCGCGTTCAAAGTCGTTACAGAAAGAGAGAGAATTACTATACGAGTTTCAAGATTGTGATCAGGTTATTCGATGTTTCGGAGCTAATGTTACTGAAGAAGGTGGAAAGATATTGTACAACATGCATGTTGCTCGAGTACACATCCGGTGGAAGTTTAGCTGATCGGATTGGTCCAAATTCGGGGCAACGGTTGGGGGATTTTGAGGTAATGCAGTACGCGAAATCGATTCTGTTGGGCTTAGTGATATTCATGGAAGAGGTTTCGTTCACCTTGACATTAAACCGGATAAATTCTTCTTGTGGGTATCGAAAAAGTTGCCAAAATTATTGATTTCGGGTTCGCGAAGAAGGTTAGAGTAAAGAGTCGTAAAAGAAAGCGCGGACTCAAGGGAACGCCTATGTATATGGCGCCAGAATCAGTGTTGGATAACCAGTACGGACCTGAAACCGATATTTGGGCTTTCGGGTGCACTATTTTTGAGATGGTTACAGGGAAGATTGTTTGGGATTACAGTGAAGCTGACAACATTGTTTATCTGTTATGAAAAATTGGAATGGGATCACCGGATTTGCAGAACGAAAGATTGTCAAAAGAGACTGAAGATTTTCTGAAAAAGCGTCTTGTTAAGGAGCCGAGATCGCGATGGATTATTGATATGCTATTGAAGCATTTGTTTCTTTTATACGATAATGTTGTCGTTCGTGAGCAGATAAGGAAAAAGGAACTCAACCCACTTTTGTTTATAGAAATAGCAATAGAAAGTGATCCATTGATTGATGATTTTTGCAGTAGTACAAAGCTGAAACCAATGAAGCTGTTGAATTGTAGATCCAACAAAAGAAGAAAGCTACTAGAAGGATGTTAATTATCAATTTTGATTAGAATTATACTAACGTAAAACATTATACTAATGTAAAGAACTATGTTTGGGCTTGATCCTCTTAGGAGTTTAGTTGGGGTACGTAGGCAGCCTGTAATCAATAAAAAGATGATCAGGTCCAGCCCCTTGTATTAAACAAAAACCATTGTGCGTTGGTTCTCTTTATAATTAAACAATCTGTACAAAGAGGTTTTTTGCCAAGTAACTTTGGCTAGTAATTGTAGTACATTGATCTCTTTCCAAATTTTACCTTGAATGTGCTTAGCCTGACAATAGAACTCAAATCAATTTACAAGGACATCTGATCCACTGATTAGAAAGAATAAATTGAGATGGAACAAGAGATTTTTTTACTGAAACAGTAAAAATTGCTTACATATTGATATGTACGTACATTTATGATCCTAAACTGTATCCAAAAGTACTAAACAAGAAGTTCCCATATCCCGAATCATTCTTTCCAAAAACTTTTAAAAACACAGCAAACAGCATATAGCTGTAAACTGAATATTGGAAACTACAGGTCCAACCTATTGGAAACAGCATATGGCCTTTAAATTGGGGGGGAGATATTTTGCTGGCATTATCACCTTAATATAATGAGCTATGTCCCTTCAACGGTGAAAAATAGCCCTAAAGTATGATTTTCGGGAGATGGTATTTCTGAACTATCAATCAGACATGACAATCATGCTCGTTTGACAAGGTCTTGGCTCCACCAATATACATTCCAAGCTTTTAATGCCTCTAATATCCTTTTATTCTTCGTTTCGGACTCACTAGTATCTCAGATATTGAGTAATGATCCTTACCTAGAAGTTGTTCTATCTATATAAGAAATTTTGGGGGACCAAGGTTCAAGTCCAACACAGATAAAATACGCTAGGTAATTTCATTCCATTTGTCTAAGTTGTCGTGGGCAAAGTTACCTAGCAAATGTGCTATTTGGACGTAGCCGGTAACCTTTGGAATAGTCAAAGCGCCTAGTCAAAGTGCGCGAGGGGGCAAGTGCACAAATAGTCATTCTCAAAGATGCTATTTAGAGATTAGTCAATCCTGAAATTTTAAACTAAAAATCTTAACTTTAGAACAATTTTATCAAGAAAAAAATAAACTGAAATATTAATATTTAGGATGCACTGGCTAATTTCTAAATAGCAGCCTTTTAGAGCAGCCTCCTGGTGTCATTTCTATGTGCGAGAGCTGGTCTGAGTACCATCATTATAATAAATAAGTAAATATATAGAGAACATTTCCTCATCTTGTGATTTCTGGTGTTCTCTGCTGTTTGACAGATTGCTATAGAGAAATAAAATCATGTTGGTTATTGACTAGAATTATTTGGATGATGTAGAATCAAGCAAGATCGGTAAGAGGGAACTCCATAATCTTGAAATTAAACAGAGAAGAATATCAAAATATATTTTCAATGGTTTAAGGATGAAATAGTCACTGGCACTGATTCTTTTTAGTGTAGAGAAAGAACTTAGGCACATTGTCTTCCGGGGACGAACGGGAACCGTAGGAACCGACCTCCTAGCTATAAAATTATAATGAGTGTTCGAAGGCAGGTTCTAGGGATCAGCTGAACTGATTGCTTTTGCCTCGAACTATGTCTATATATGCAAAAACAATTATAATGTATACAATATAGTAAGATTACACCCATTCTGAACCCACAACTTTACGTCTTAGAATCGCCTATATGCTGATAGTAAACTGTAATTTCAAGATCATTAACTAAAAACATAACAAGCTAACTCCAACCATCCATAAACTAAAACAGCACAATGTTAATCAATGATATTCTTGCACTTTCTCAGTATAACACATAAAAATACATACAGGGGTGAGGATTTACCTGTATATGATATAAAAAGTACAAAAGAGAAAAAGAAAATCCACTAGGGACATCAAACAGGCATATATAGTTGCTTCAACCATCTAACTTGGTAAACTTACACTAGCAATGTTCTCTCTGTTATTTGCTCAAATCTTTGCACACTTGATCAAGGATAGAGAGGAAGTCCCTAGCTACCATAAATATCCTAATCGGTCGAGCTTTTTCCTTGGCCGAGTCACCATAGAAATATTCTGTTAGCTCCTTTACCATGGATAAAGCAACATCCTCTTGAGCTTGTATAATGATAATTTCTTCCTCTGCCTTCTTTAAAAATCCATTCATCGACTCCAAAAACTTTCTGCTACTTTCACTCAAAACCAACTCTTCGTTTAGCTTTAGGACATCAGTAATTTTTGTAACTCCAGTTGCTAGTTTTGCAACTTCATTGCTAAGAATATCAGTATCCATAATAGCTGCTTTCTTCACATAGGCAAGCTCATGGCTCAAGCCAGAAAAAACCTCATGGCTTAAGAAGTGTGTCGAGCTTGAAGGCACGAGCATCTCCTCTGTTGGTTCCAACGTTCATGCGGTTACCAGTTCTGAGTACAGATTCTAGAAGCTTTAAGAATATTCTGCTATTCCTTACTTCTTCACATGCAGTCTGCAATGGCACATTGAATGTTAGAGATAAAAGGCTGTTAGGGAATGGTGCTTCTAACTGCACAAATTGGATTCCAAGGTTATATGATCAGCTTTTATCATCTTTGATTTGGCTTAAATGAGGTCTAGAATGCAGAGGCGCATCCAGGATTTAAACTTTATGGGTTCATATCTACTATTCATTGTAATTTTAGTCAATTTTTACACATAAATTTACGCTCGGGGTTGAAAGTACTGGGTTAAGATGATCCCGATATTTATATGCTACATCCGCCCCTACTAGAGTGTGCATGTCTATGAACCATTGTCAAACTTTTAGACTTCAGTTACTTCAGATAGTAATGGGACAGATATAAAAAAGTTGAATGAAAGAAAGATTTGAGATACCAATCTGTTGATAACTAGACTTGTGTGCCAGTGCACACATCAGATCAGCAGAATTGCTACATTTACATACAGGAATAATGGCAAAAGCAATCTCATACCTCTAGCGTCTGAAATGATGTCCTAAGGTATTCAACGTCCGAATCAAAACAAGATATGTAAAGCATTGCATCCACCCTCTCGAATGCAAAAGGTATTTCAAGAACTCCCTGGAGAAATTTCGCAGCAGGGCCTAGTTTGAATGATGATTCATCTTTGAAAACCTTCAGCTTCCGCTCTTCTTCTTTTGTAGGAGCCATCTTTGTTAGACTCTCCAGTAGCTCTGCTCCCAGTGTGTCAGCATTACCTGGTTTTTGTTTTATTACAAAGAAGATGCATAAGTAGTTCCTAATGCAAAATCCCCTTAATTTAAAGATCATTACATATGGAAATGTTGCAGCGGTGCACCAGTCAGAAATAGGACACCATAAGGGATTGTGTTAAACTTTTGACCTTCATGGCAGGTCACCTGACCAATGGGCAAATCTTGAAGGTCAAAAGTTGAAGTTTTGTCCGTTGGCCAAATGACCTACCCCAAAAGTAAAAAGTTCAAGACCAGTTTTTTTCAAGGTCATTTGTGTCATTGACCTCGCACCAGTGCCTGTGTACCATGCAACATGTGCCTATGTCTGTGCACCAATGTACCTGTGCAGCACGCACAGGCACTGTGGCGTATTGCATGGTGCACGGACACATGTTTTTATAATAATTTAATTTTAATTATAGGTTAATATGTAAAACCAGATCAGATGAGCATCAAGGTTCATTCATAAACATGAATGTGACATCCCAATGAAATAGTAGCTGTGTCTCAATATGTGAATGAAGGCCACATCACTTGATAGTAAATGTCACCACGTTATAGTGCCAAATTTGCTTTTCATTCATTTAAAAACTAGAATGTGAAACCACCAAAGGCAGAAAGAATATAGGACCACAAAATCATGTTCCTTCCCCTCTGGAAAAATACCATAAAAAAGCTTTGATTTTCATTTCATTAACAAGTTATCATGATCTGAATAAGCTATCTGATTAAGTGCAATACAAAAGGAGTCTCAAAAATATTAATGTCAGTCCAACACCTAATTACTCATCTTGGAAAATTTCTACTTTTTACCTTATAAAAGCGCTTCACAAACTTCATCACTAGTGATCTGAAGTGCCCTCAACAGAATAGCAATATTCTGAGACTTCTTCAAATCAGGCACCTGGTTCTCTTGATTCATTACAGGGATCATTGGGCGCCTTACGACATCTTTTGAAATCAAATTTGAAGAATCTACAGTGAATAATGTTTCAATCATTTCCTCATTTAACCTACAACCAAAACCACACTTCAAAATTAGGCAAGTATATAGCTCAGATTAAGTACTTCGAATGATGTAAATCTTACTGGAAAGTGCTAGATTTCAGTTGATCCCAAACCATTGCTCTATCTGAACTGGCCCTGACTTTATCCCAATGCAAAGGTTTTAACTTTGGCTTCATACTTTCTTCATTCCTCCTTTCAACAGCTTCTGAACTTTCAGAATTTCCATTAGCTTTCTTGATTAAAACTGGCACTGATCGCTCATAATTTTCGACTACTAGAGGTTCTGTGACTGTTGAACCTTCCCAGAACCTCGGCCTAGGTGGAAGTGGTGGTGGCGGTAGCAGTTTTATCGATACATATCTCCCTGAATTGCTGAATTTCTTTATAGAAGACTCTGGAATTTGAACTGAGAATTTTGAAACTTGAGGAGGGTAATTTCGGGTACTTCCAGAGGATAGCGAAGAAGATGATAATGATCTTTGTTTCACTGGTGGAAGAATAAACCTCAAATTCAATTTTCCAGAAGGACTATTTGAAGAATTAGAATCCGGATATGCTTCAAAATGTGCATAGGGACTCTTTTCCAAGAAATTGGAACTACCTATATCCCCAGAGGATCCTCCGGGAGAGAAGAATTCTTGCTCCTCCTCATATTCAGGTGATCCTACTGAATCAGCATTTTTATGATTTTGTTTGAAATTTTGACGTGGCAATGGAGGGAGAGGGCGGAGTTCTGGTGATCTAAACATTTGGAAGTGTAGTGTAACACAGTCATTTGTTGCTGTGGAAGATTGAGCACCATCTTTATTCACTTTTCTAGAATTCTCAAGTGTGTAAAGATAATGTGCATTGCCAATTTCTGCATGAGATG